>JAMOBL010000091.1:0-22730 GCA_031772095.1 Zeugodacus tau
AAAAACAACAAAAAAAAAACAAAAAGAAACAAGTTTTTAATTAGTAATCAAATAAATGCAAAGCTCTCTTTTTCGATACGAGAATCGAAGTAGTGAAAAACAAACGGTGATTGTGAAGCAAACGGAAATAGTAAGACTAAGTAAATAAGCTGCCAGAGAAATGCGCATTGTACAGCAATACAACTACAACTACAACTACAAACTGAATTGAGCACTGAACGAATGAAAAAAAGTAGAAAGCTAAACGTCGAGAAGTACGTACAATAAGCCAACAAAGCCAACAAAGCCAAAATTAGTGAAGAAGAAAAGAAAGAACGGGAAGAGGAGAGCACACAACTTGGGAAAAGTGAATAACACGTTTAAAAAACCTATATATAGTCTACAGATATATATTTTTATAAGTAAAGAGTTTCTAAAACTAAGCAAAATAAAGCAGCGATTTTACATGAAAAGAGCAAAGTAAAATTTTAGTTTAAAGTTAATGCATAGTTGCAGGCGTAAGCGCACCACAGTCGCAGAGACCCCGCAACCAAGTTCCACAATCAACACGTAATCCAGTAATCAAGGTGTCGGAACGTTTCCAACACCAAACACATACACACTATCATTTGTGCTTACTTAATAGCTGAGCAACAGAGAGACAAACAAGCTCACAAATAAACCGCGCAAAGATGCCCAAATATTTTATAGCTTCAGCGCCAACAACATCAACAGCGAGTACGGCCTACAGCAGCAATAACAACGGCAGTACCAACAACAATAATGGTACATCGCAAATGGTTATTAAATCGGCCGTGCGGCAACTCTCCTACGACATGGTCAGCACCAGTGGCAAAAGTGGCAACACGAAACGGAATTCCAATACGGCATTTGTGGCGTCCTCATCCTCCGGCTCGTCATCACCTGTATCCATTATGATGCAGGGCGGTGAACACCATCAGCGGCAACAAAAGACACAAGTGATTAGCAGTGCAGCGTCAGCGCATACAGCAACGCATCTGCTGGATCATGGCTATGGTGTGACGATTAAGCAGACACCGTCGACATCGTCGTCAGCCTCGTCATCAGCAACAACGGCGACAACTCATTTCACCGGCAAATACACATCCACGGTGGCGAGCAGGAATCCATCTGATTCCACGCCACACATAACGGAGTACTACAAAGTGAGTGTGTGCCTCATACGGTCCACATACATACATACATACATATAGTATATAGTTATATTAATTTACTTATGCATGTATTTTATTTTTTCCGTTGCGTGTGTAGCAAGTGAAACGACGTAATCCCACACCTATTTCGGAACAAAGCAGCCATCCCAAGAAACAAGCCAAACATCAATACGCGTCCGATGAGTTTTCCAGCAATGTGGTGGTGGTGCAACAGCAACCGCCGCGCTCACAACAATTCCAACATAAATCCACCAAACAACAAGTGTTGGTGCGCACCAACTCCCAAACGCAACGCGTTGCACTGTCGGGGACAGGTTCAACGTTACAATTCGCTGCGCCCTCACCGCAACCACAACGCCCGCCATCGTCTGCCTCGTCGACCTCATCGTCAATTGCATACAAATCGGGCACACCCTCATCCGCCACTTCATTACCCGCCTCGAAGCGCACACCTGAAGGCAATCGTGCCGACACCTCTCTGGGTATATTAACGAAAAAATTCGTCGATTTACTGCAAGGCTCACCCGATGGCGTTGTTGACCTCAATGATGCGTCAGCCAAATTGTTGGTACAAAAGCGTCGCATCTACGACATTACGAATGTGCTAGAGGGTATTGGCATACTGGAGAAAAAGTCGAAAAATAACATACAATGGAAGTGTGGCAACTCGCTGGTGAGTTCGGATCGTACGCGTGACATGCAATTGGAGAATGAAAGACTCGAGCAAAAGGAGAATCAGTTGAATACGCTGATTGATCAGATACGCGAAGAACTGAGTAGTGAGATTTCGAATAACAATCAACTGGCCTATGTGACGCATACCGATTTGAAGAGTGTCGATCTGTTTAAAGATCAGATAATAATTGTCATTAAAGCGCCACCAGAAGCCAAACTTGTGGTAAGTGTTTGCATTAGTAGAGGCCTTAAAATGTTATAAAAATAATAAATTGTAAAAAAAAATACCCGAGATACAAAGAACACAAATAACTGTAATACCTTGAGGAAAATTATTTAAAAATATTGTGGTAATAATGAAATTAATTTTATTAACTATAATTAAAAGTTACTTATACGCCCGGTACGCCAGATAAAATTATTTTTGTTAAGATAATAATATTTACTATAACCTATTTGATTTTGCTTAACTTCCAAAGCGAATTTAATGCAGACAGCGAGAATTTATATTTTAAACTTTGTTACTACTTTTTGATGACGTTAGAGGTCAAATTATAGAATATATGTATAAACTCTATTAGTTACTCAAACGCACTGGCGTTCACGTTTTTTTTTTTTTCTTAAAAAGTTTAATTTCTTTCTAATTTTATAAATTTATTTTTTTTAAATACTCAAAATTTTTAAATCCTTCTGAAAATTAAATTTAATTAATACTGAAATGAAAATGTAGATTTCAATAATTTTGCCAAATTGTGTTCCGATTGTCGCTCATGCATACACGTATATTTAGTTAATTTATTTATTTGCTTAAAAAGTGAGAGCGACACATTTTGCTGCACGACATTATTGTCTGCATACCTTTCGTTGATTCGCTTGTGCTATTTATAGGAGTTTTAATATTCAAATACGACCGAAACGATACGATCACCTGAAACAAAATCAATTTGAATTTCATTAGCGGCGTGATTTTCGGATGGCAAAACATTCAAGTGTGTGTCTTACTATATACATATTAAAAGAAATTAAAAGTTGTTGAATTCGAAGTAAAAGTTTTCCTCGATTAAGTTGCTTCACAACGCGCAGACATACTACAAAAAAAATCCAATCTCAGCCACTAGTGTCCTAGTGTAGGAAACTCGTGAGACACACGAGTTATTGTAACATATTCAGAGATATACAGAAATGGCGGCCAAAAGTACAAATCGTACCACAAATGAAATGAAATAAAATCAACACGAACGGACAGCGTCTCTTGCCGGCAGCGAGAATTAGTCGCTTTAGCGCAATGAAAAAACAGCAATCATTTCTAAAAATATACCAACACGTTGGTACCCACACATAACAATCTATGTATGTATATACATAAATGTTCCAATTGTATGAATTTGGCTAAAAAGCGTATTTCGACTTGGGTCATTTTGTCTGTTTAATACTAATATATCGGGTGCATAATACAGAAATATCACTTTGTTCCTCATTTTTATGTAATGAAAATTTCTGATATTTATCAATTTCTCTATTTAAATTTTTTGAATCTAAAGCATAGCATAACCCTCTAATTTCAATTAGAAATACTACGCCACTGTAGATGCACGTCGCTTGTCGAACGTAGAACGTCGATCGGCCTTTCATTCGGCTAAAATTATAGACATATAGAAATGTGTATATATGTGCTAAACCAGACAGTCAATATATTCTTAGGAAACAGCGCAGCAAATGTCCGCATTCAAGTAGTCGTTTGCAGCGTGCTAAAATTCGCGCGTGTAGACTTGATATAGCACCGAATATTTTCGTAGCCGTCACTTTGTTGCGAACTGTGGTATGGGAAATAAATCACTGGAAATTGCTGCCTGCTTCAATAAAAATATTTAAACTTATTTAAAATTTGATTACAATTTTAACGTCTTTTGTTAATGTATTTATCGATAATTCTCTCTTTTTACAGTTACCTGACACACTTTGCCCACGTGAGATCTACGTTAAGGCCGAGAATAATGGCGAAATTAACGTATTCCTATGTCACGACAATTCACCCGAAAATTCGCCAACATTCTCATCACCTGCCGCCCCGCCATACCGTCAACAGCCGCATCAATTCAACGATCCGCTATTTAATGATATCAGCCGGTTGACACCAAGTCTCGATGACGACAAACGAATGCGCCTAGGTAACTAACTCACCATTATACATACTAATTGTTTGTATTTCTAAACACCGTGTTAATTTTTCACAGGTCTACCACCGCTCTCTGCGTCCAACGTTTCAACATCCACGTCCACGGGCAATACATATCCGGACAGTGCCGCACCCGTCGTACGTTCAGCACAACGAAATCTCAATAAATCGATTGAGGATGCCGCACGTCAAAACGCTGCTGGTCCGGCCAATGGTGCTGGTGTCGATGGAGCAACCGATTATAATTGTGATATCGTTGGCAACTATCATACACAACAGCCGCAGCAACAGTCCAGCAGCCATGCGGTTGCGCATGATGGCAACGACTACAATATGCAACCGACTCTAACGCGGCCCGTGTTGACGCAAGCCGAAGCTGAACGCATTTACGAGCAAGATTTCGATTGTGAGATGTTTGGCAAACGTAAGGTGACCACAGCGTACGGTGGTGCCGGTAGTCAAAGGCAACAGCAACAGCAACAGAGTAGTGATTCAACAAACCATACGCTTAATAGTTGTAGTAACAATAGGAAGGCAGGTCTTAAAACCGATGTATCCATGGTGAATAGTGCAATTGAGGAGCATAAAACAGCAGCGGAAGCAGCAGTGGCTGTAGCGACGACGGCTACGGCCGCAGCGACAGCAAACACGGTTATGCGGCCTTCAGAAACGGTGTCATCATCAGTGAATAGTCGTGGAGGTGCCGATGAAACCGCTGCAGTTACATCGTCAGCGGTGTCGTCATCAATTACGCATACGCCCTCTATGTTTGGTGCCGGTAGCGCGGTAAACAACAGTCGGCATTCCTCTAGCGATGGTGGCGATATCGGCCGCTTGGACTCACATTTGGCGCACATGGTCGATTCGAATGGCGGAGCAGGCGTCCGGAACGCACTCATTTCGAATTCATTGAACCTATTGAGTCCACCGCCATTGTCAGGCGTGCAGAACTGTAAGCAAAAATTTCGCTTTTTCATAGTCTTAAATTATCATGTAGTTGTTGTAATTGTTGTTTGCTTTTGTTTTTTAAGTTGTGGCTGTAGTTTTTCTATTGTTTGCAATATTTATAAATAACAAATGAATTTGCGGGAGGTTTTCAAAACATTATCGATTTAAAGTAGATTTAAATTTGGTTGACTTTTATTTGGTATTTAATTGTTAATCCTTAAATTATATTCTCTCTCACACATACATACTAACACGCTCTATTTATTACAATAATAATAACAAACGCAAAATTTATAAATGTGGTATATAAATAATCTCTATTTATCGAAAATATGAGTTTCTTACCGCTCTTTAACTGCACTACATAAACTTCGCCTGCATACATATAATCAGCGTCATTCATCATTTAACGAGAAAAACTCTTGACGGGAGCTCTGGCTGTGATTTGCGTTTCACCATCAGATGTCATTTCGCATCACAGTCTGAGTTCTTGCTGAGCGCTTTTCAAAGTTCAACAACGAGCCTGAAATTTACGTTCCATCGATTGAAATACAAAAATAAAAGGATTTGCTACGTATGACAGCAACCAATGTAAAAACAAGCAAAATTTACCTACATTTTATATAATAAATTAATAATAAAATTAACTAAAAATACAACTGTAAATATAACGAAAACAAAAAATTAATACAACGATAATACATTGTAGCGGAAAATTTCCTGCTTCGGTTGTACTAGATAATAACATTTTAAGCTACACAAAACTTGCGTACACTTACAACAAAAACTCACATTAAACATTAGCATTCAAAATAGTTTTTTTTTGTTTTCATACCACCTACATACATACATACATAAACACATTAATAAATTTGGAATATAAAACATAAATATATATATGTAAAATAAAAGTGATTAATTTGGTGTCATATTCAGAGAATTATTTTTTCGTTATATTTTGTTATTTACTATAGCTTTACTTTTTATTAAATTTTTTTAATTTTTATTTTTTATTTATTTTAAAAGCACAGACCGAGAATTCAGTCCTCAATTTGAAATATACAATTCTATAGTTAACAATGATTCCGAAAAATTACAAGCGAAATATCTTAAAAATCAATAAATATTTAAAATATCTTCAATTGTTGTTAAACATACGCGTCCGTTAGCATGTGTATTAGATAAATTGCTAATAAATAAGGTCTAGAAAAAATAAATGTAACCAACGCCTTTCGATATGTGTATACAACTAATAAGTTACACGCTATTGGCTTAAGACCAACTCTGCATCTTTCACTAGCCTATAGTCGGCCTTGCGTCTCGATTTTGTAACTGTTTTATTTTGATGAATTTTCCTTTTTTCGTATGAAAAGTAATATTTAAATTTCTGTATATGTATATTTGCCTTTGTTTGATTTTTAAGAAAGTAGGTGTTATTTTTTTAACTTCTTCAGTTCTTAAAAATCTACACTCTTATGTTCAATTATTTTAGAACTTTGAAATACATATTTTACTATAAAATTATTTATTACAAACAATAAAAAAAGTAAAACAAAATAAAATATAGAAAACTGTATAATCTGGAAAATAAGTGTTAAATCATCAAAGCAATTATTTTTCAAAACTCACGTTAAAGTTATCAATCCAATAATTGCAAAATATTCGTAAACAAATTCATTTTGGAACTGAATTCTCGTGGTTCTGCATTGCATACCATGACAAGGTAAACGTATTGTATTTGAAATTTTGTAGCACCATGAGATTCAGCTCTGGCGTGAATTTCAAAACATTAAAAAATTATTAAATAAAAATGATAAGCAGGAACAGCTGGTGTTTAGTATAGTAATTTATGAAATCCACTAATTTTTAACCTCAATTATTATTTTTTTTTTCATTTCGTAGGAAATCGTTTTTTGTTTTATTTATTCTTAAGCGTTATACATTATTAACATAAAAGTATGTAAATATTTAAGAAACTTTAACAATCGGTCACATTATTTTTAAAGTAACCTAATACGTATTAAAAATTTAAAAAATTGTAATTATAATAATTTTACTAAACTTCTAACAAACTAAATTTTATATTTTCATTTTATTATTTTATATATTATATTTAAAAATATTAATTAATAATTAAGAAATAACAAACTAAATTTTATATTTTCATTTCATCATTTTATATATTATATTTAAAAAATATTAATTAATAATTAAGAAATTAATTAGTTGATTAATCATTTAACAGTTGCAATTAACTTACATAGAAAATATATTGTCCAACATATTAAAGAACATATTCTTCTTTTTCGTACTTTCATATAATTTTCTGCCTGTGTGCCTGTCCAATCACAAACACCATATAGACTTTGATGATCTGCCACCGTTCCTACCCATCGAACCACCGCTCGATGTCGACTACAACTTCTCACTGGACCAAACGGAGGGTCTTATCGAGTTATTTAATGACTTTGCCTAAAATTTTAAATATAAATAAATTGAAGAAATTAAAAAAATATATATATTAATACATAAATAGTTGTTTAAGCAAGTTAAAATAAAATCAATGTATGTATATGTGTAATCACAACCACCAATAAAAACTGCAAAAAAAAATTAATAAATTATATTAACAACTTCTGTATGCTATTGAATGGAAATTGAAGTAATATTATTATTACTACTATTATTATTATTATTATTATTATTATTAAATATTATTATTAATTTAATTTTATAAATATATTCTTTATATAAATACATACATACTTTATATATACATATATAGTTAATAAGAATTGTTAATACATACATACAGAAAACTGCAGTAAAACAAAAACAAATGCAAAAACTCACACCTCAGAATTTAATATGTGTAAAATAAATTAGCGTTTGAAATCAATGAAATCAAACAAAAAAGGGTTTTAAGATTGTTTGAGTGAAAATGCGGAGCGCATACAAAACTTAGACAATTAATTAATTTTGTTTGAAATTATTAATTTATTATATGCGAGTACATATATACTTTAATATTCATACATATTACAACAGTTATTAATGATTTCGATTGTCAATGAATAATGTATGTAACAAGTACACAATTCGCGCACACATACAACAGCAGCACATAAAACTACTTTTATAGCCCTGAAAACCAAAAAGCAAGCATATATAAATGGAAAACAGTGTGCAGAGCTAATAAAGAAATCAATTAATGAATACAAATAATAAAAATAGAAAATAAAGCCTATTAAATAAAATCAACAGAATTGCTATATAAAACAGCAGATAAATTATAATTCAGGAAACCAGGGAGGGCAAATTAACGTTTATCTAGCAACTGTGTAAATTTAAATGCAATTTTTTTATACTTTATTAGGTTCTCTATAATATTGTAACTGCGTATTTTCTATTAAAAATCATTTCATTTTAATTCTAAAATTCAGTTTAAATGTAAAGGAATTTATACAAATTGTACGCTGGTAATGCAAACAATTAATTTATGTGACTTTTATAATGCTGAATATGTTTGTGAAAAATAGGTGAGATCTGAAAAAGTTATCGTTATGTTTGCTATCCAAGCCTCTTAAAAGTACGAGCTTCAACTGCATACAATATAATTAATACATTTCCTACTACGGGTTTACGTTTTTGGCATTGCATACTTAACGTTAGTAAAAACTCATTATAAATTCGTTCAATGATTCCAATTAATACAGAGAGTGGTCGTTTATAAGTTGAAAACCTATTGCTATGTTAACAATATGGTTAAGAAAATGTTTACTTACGCTTGTCATCTGAAGTGCACTAAAAAAATTGGTACAACTGTATGAACTAAACGCAGGTGTGTCAAACTAATGCAAAGACAATTATATTTACATATAATTTTACTCATTATTAAATTTCTGTTGAATGTGTTTTAACAAAAAATTGTTTAAAGAAAAATAAAATATTTCATAAAGAAAGAATGAATGTGAAAATATTAAAAAATGTTATATATTCATATTTTTGTTTTTATAAAACTTGTATTTTCTGTTGGCTTCTATTCAGTTTCAATCAAAATAATTTAATATAACAAAATTTGTAAATTTCATTATGAAAAGGTAGTTCTTGAACCATTTTCTTAAACTATTGATTAATATTAACACTTATACTCCTAAACATAGAATCTACAAAATTATATTTTTTCACTTTACTTTATCATTCTGAACTAACTGTTGGATATTCCAATTTTGTTTATTTCATTTCATATTCGACACTCAAAACTGTCAATTTCGGTTAAACAAAATATTACTTATTTTTAATATATGTTTTTTTATATTGGAAACTTCTCTTTAAATGTTTTGTAATGAAAATATGTACTATAAACGAAGTAAGAAAGCAGGGAGATAACGCAAACCCAGCATTGAATCCAACCGTTTCAGAAGCTTGTTTCACCAGAGTCATCGGTTTATATTTTTCAATTATTCATACTTTTGGCACTTTATTGTCGTTTGTTATTCTAAAGTTTTGGCGGAAATAAATTTTTACTTCACAAGTATTTTGCATACTTGGTTCATCTGGTGCATACGTGCTCCGATAGTATCCTTAACGAGATATCCTTCATGAAGTTAGGCTGGTAAATATCGAAATTACTTGTATATCTTTTTTATAGCCTTTACTTCAATAAATATTTTTTATCTATATTTTATTTGTATATATTTGTAAAATTTTTTATTTCGCCATAATACTTTTAATCGCCATTTCTTAGAACTTAGTTCAAACAATCTTCATGCAATTTTTGTTTCCAAACTGCGTTTTCCATGTTACTTACAAATCTTCACATAATTTCTTTTTTTAATGCTTTAATTTTCCATTTTATTTATGCTTTATAAAATATGTTAGATAAAAATTACATAAATTACAAATGTTACAAACATTAATGCTAATTTAAAATCACCACACACGTTAGAACTCGCATAAATGTATATAAATATATTTCTGACTGATTTGCCATTGGAACGAAAAATGTATGTACGAAGATATAGAATTAGAAGAAAAGAACGAATTATAGGCAAAAAACTAAAAAGCGAAATTAATATAATACTACACCAATAAACCAGGGGAAATATAAACCTAAATACATATTTGTATAAAAGAAAAAATACTTAAAAACATAAATTAATAATTTGTTATGCTCTTATCACTACAAACATATGTATATTATAAATATCATTCTTATTATTTTTTTAGTAAAGTAACACTTTTAAAGTCTATAAAAAGCAAACGACAAATACAAACTTCAATTAAAAATAAATGCATATATGTAAATGTAATTTTCTTTCCAAGAAATCTAGAAAACTAGTAAAAAATAATATAAAACGCAATGTCGAAAAAATAAATCGTACATATATAATAAAAACAAAGAATTTGTGTTTAATTACTCGCTTTAGGATATTGAAGCAAAGATAATAAAGAATTTTTCTAAAAATTTTTGGTTAAAAAAACAGACTATTAAAAAAATGGATTCAAATTAGCCATTATTTCTTTCCATCTGTGCACAAGTTAAAGCCGCCATATTGTATTTGGTAGATTTGAACATAAATACTTCTTCGCAGAATCTCATTTCCATACCAGCTTTCAACTTAAATATTAAAACTTTTTCTAATAGCCACATATCCACTTTCAATAGTTTACATTCATTTATAAAAAATATAAAATTATTTCAAAGAAAACCGCGATAATCAAAAATACCCCACTTACCTGTTAACAGCGCCATCTATATCTGAACTCCAAAATTGAGTAAAAGTTAGAATCCTAAGTTAAACATGTTGTTAATTTAATTCATGTACTTTTGCAATATGCCAGTGAAGAATTTCATACATTTTAATATAATATTTATTATTCTACAAACTAAATTCATATGCGACACAAGAGTTAAGCAAGCCAAGCTCAGATGGGCAGCACTTTGCTAATATTTTTAAACTAACCGTATTCCTCGCCATGCAAAAAATTGCAACACGAGTACCAATATATAAAAGGGTTGCAACCAAAAATATATAATTTTACATTGTTTTACTCTTTAGAAATATAATTAATTTTAAAATCTTTAAAAATAACTACGGAACATAAATTGGAAAAATTTACAATTTTTTTTTAAATAAAAGTTTTATTTGCAACATTTTCAGCAAAAACCTTTTTCTGCTCCGTTTTCATTTTTGCGCATTACTTAGTGAACCCTGACGCCATCCCTTTTTCTTTGTAGTTTTCTTTCTGTGCTCATTTTGAAAAAGGTAACAAATAGAACCGACGCCAAGCTTCGTGTGATCTATTAATTAATCGAAAATTGCCCGAAACACAAAAAGAGCAAATTTAAATTGTATACTGGCTTGTGTAAATTAACTATTATCGGTAGTTTTGTGCAATTATTTAATTATATGTTATATAGCTGGCTTAATAAAACATTTTTGAGAGCAAGTATTTGCATTGAAAAATCAGTCACGCACGCATACATACACATTTGAACGGCGGCGGTTGTAAGGCGAATAGAACAAAAGGAGAGAACGCAAATTATATCGAAAAAATGGAAGATGTAAAGAAGCGCGTCCATGATGAAGTAGAAAGTGAAGATGAAGGTGCAATTGTTTCAACTGGAAATAATAGCAGTACTACCATTCCGAAGAAACGCGGTCGTCCCTCCAATCCAGATAAGGTGAAGAAGGCGCCAACTGGTCGCGGCCGTGGTAGACCGGCTAAAAATTCGAGCGGCAAAAAGAGCGTCGCTGAACCGGTTTCCGAAGATGAAGCGCCGGTAGCCGCTAATGGCGGTCGTGGTCGTCCACCGAAGTCTGTGGGAAGTGCACCAGGAAAAGGTCGTGGTCGTCCAAAGAAGCAACCACAAGCTTCAGAGGAAGAAGATGAAGATGTTGCCGAAGAAGACGATGAAGAGGATGAGCAGAGTGACTACAAACGCAGCGGCAAAAAACCCGGTCGTAAGCCAAAGTCACCAAAGAAAGTTGGTAGACCAAAAAAGGCCGTGAGTGAGGATGAGGATGATGGTATGTGTTTTACTATAAAATTTAAAATATCAAATTGTTTTTTATGATATTTGCCATTTAAACATTTTTATAAATAGAATCTGGAGATGATAAACGCGCTGTTACTGGACGAGGTCGTGGAAAAAAGGTAGCAGCAGTTGCTGCAAAACGGCCAGCAACGGCTGCCGCTAATGGGGGAGTGCCGAAAAAACGTGGTCGACCCGCAGGCTCTAAAAAATCCACTCCAGGAAGACCGGGTCGTAAACCAGCAAAAGAAGTTGATTCCGCGGATGATTCACAAGACAAAGATGACGATGATGATATGGAGTCGTCAGAAGATGATCACAAGAAATCCAAAAACAAAGATGATACTGAAGAAGACACGGGTGCAAACAGCAACGAAGAGGATGATTTAGCAGACGGTGAAGAATCTGCCGCTTAAAGCCGGTACGGCGAATCGTAGATTAAAATTGCAGGAAACACAAAAGTTTCGGTAGTTACATTAAGCAGATCATTACACACATACAAACAAAAATAATATACATCTCTTCATATGCATTTATTAAACAAGAATAACAATAGTAATAAGTTTGATTTGTAATTTTTTGAGTACAGTTATCGGCAAGTATTTTTACATGTTAGTCGTTGGGAAAAATTGTATTAAACAAATTCTTATGAATCAGTATAGTGGGAATTTGTGAAAAATTAATGGTTTTTGGGGTTAGTTTAGCACACATCTTATTTTGACAAAATTATGTATGGTTATATGGGTTAGTTTACTTGAGAAAAATGCATTAATGTATAACCATTATAAAATTAAATACATATAAAATGCAATTTTGCATTATTTTACATTAATATAAATTGTACATTGTAGTTGGATACATCACCAATATAAAGCATTATTTAGAAACAAGAGACTGATCCTTATCTGTATTAACGCGTTTTTAAATTTATTCATATTGTTTAATCCTGAACACTTAAAACTTTGTGTGTAACTGATTATATTTCCATATTTTTAATAAACAAAAATACATTGGTTTTTAATTGTGTTATGTAAACGTTTTTAAATAAACTTTCAATGTGCAACCAAAATTTAGTTGAAATTTTTCAATATTTTTATTAAAAGTAAAAAATTGGTTACAAACTGTATTAACTTTGGTTACGAACGAATTTTGTAAACAACTTTTTTTAGAAAACGTTTCTTTAAACCGTAGCATCACTATCCAAAGTGTGAGCATATTATTGATAAATAACCGACAAAATAATTGTGCTTCGCATAAAATAAGATTTACGTTTCTTAATATTTATTCATGTTAAAATAAATAAAATGTTTATTTGAAACGTTTTTAACTAAATCAAGTTTGCAATTATTATTCAATACATTTGGTTCAGTCAAACAATATGCAAAGGAGTTCTGCCAAAAATCAACAAAACAACTTGTTAAATTCCGACAATAATACGGGCAATCTTATTGACAAGATGGCGCCACGTCGAGGAAGACCGCGTAAACTTGGTAAACTGAAAATTACACATCCAATCGTTGCAACTGGGAAAGGACGTGGGCGGCCAAAAGTGCCAAATCTATCAACAGAATTGCATGGTATTGTCGCGAGTAGCAAAGTTGTAAAAAACCTTTTCAAAGTCACCAATTAAAGTCAGTCGGTAGAGTTGAACGACGTGGTCGTCCGAGAAAGGAGAAACCATGTAGCGACAGTGAGAATTGTAAGAACTGATATTAAACCCCAATATATTCGTATATAAAGTAATTTATTTCTCTTTTTGCAGCATATTGTGATGAAAAACCAGAATTTGAAGAACGTCGGCCAGTTGGAAGACCGTCTACAGGCGCTGTAAATTTAAATATTGTGCGGACTGGTCGAGGTCAAGGGCGCCCAAAGAAATTAGAATCAAGAACAAACGCTATAGTACAAGTAAATCAAAGTAACGATAATCAACCAATGAAGAAACGTGGAAGACCAAGTAAAGGTGGAATTCCCTACAAACCAACGGGAAAACCAAGAGGGCGTCCTAAGAGCGAAAATAAAACTACGCAGAAAATAGAAGATACATCAGAAGAATATCCACGTGGGAGTGGGGATGTAGATGTAAATGTTAAACAAATAGTATAAAGAAACTTCTGTATATACTTTTTTATAGGAATACTTTTCATAAACTGTACCATTCGATTTTTCCATTTATGCGTGGTAATTTGTAAAAAAAATTAATAAGCCAAATGCTGTTATTAAAATATCTTTGAATTTTTATTTTGCTACTATTTGTGTAAAGTTGTTATTAAGTTTTGAGGAGAATTATTGAAGTTTGAGATTTGATCGTTTTCAAGTGTGACAATTTTGTATATTAAAATTTCTTCATCAAAACTTAGTCTTATGTAAGAATGTATCTACATATATAGTTTTTTAATAAATGAAGTTTTGACCGCAACATTAAAAAATATGGACTATTAAAATAAACACTTCAGCACTTTCAGATTTATTTAAGAATATTTCATTTTCATTTACCAAATGGCTTTACAAATCTGGCAATATTTACAGTGCTTAATATTAACATTATATGAATTGCAAATAGATGGCAGCTTTACCAAACAAAGAAACACAGAGTGTTTGCAATTTGAGTAATAAAGAATTTTCGCAACACGAGTAGAACTTCTTCACGCCGCTGCGGAAAATTCTTGTATTCTTGTATAGTAGAGTATTAATATTGTGTATTCTTGCAAATATTTCACTATTCACTGATAAAGTAATTAAATATTTTGTACAAATTGTATATGATTCTGTACAAAAAACTGTGAATTTGTAATTTTCTGTACGTCTTGAGTGTTGTGTGTTGTATACTCAGTGCTAGCAG
Source organism: Zeugodacus tau (assembly GCA_031772095.1). Taxonomy (NCBI): domain Eukaryota; kingdom Metazoa; phylum Arthropoda; class Insecta; order Diptera; family Tephritidae; genus Zeugodacus; species Zeugodacus tau. Next base: position 14,856 of record JAMOBL010000091.1, read on the forward strand.
CAAGCAATGTGTTGTTGCTGTCGCTCTCGCTGTCGCGTTTCTTTGCAAATATCAATAAGAACTAAATTATAAGAAAAGACCATATCTATAACGCCGAACATAATTATATTTAAAGGCAATGTAATATATCGAAATTGATTTTGAGAAGTGTGGTGAAGTGGTTTGTTCAAGTTCTACAAGAATATTTACAAAGTTGTAAAAGCCAGAACTTCTAAAAACGAAGTAAGTGAGAAGTTAAATACAAGTCAAAGCAATTATCAGGAGCAAAACTGGACATTTTCGTTCACATCCACAAAATACAAAGTACATATCTATATGATCGTATAATACAGTATAAAAAAGAGGATTAGTTTAAAAACCTTCCTGTGGAGTAAAGTGAAAAAAGTGTGTTTTCAAATATTCAAAACCAATTAAACTTCAAACAAGTGTGTAACTAATTCAATCAGTGTTATCTCGTGTCACCTGTATGTTCCAGCAATAGTTCTATCAAGCAATAAACATCAATGAAAAACACATGAATTGGAAGGCGAGCTGAACTAAATGGTATGTATAATTGCAAAACAAAATATATTTGAACTAAAATTTTTTTTCAAATAAACTTATACTGTAAACCTCTAAATTATATGTATGAAGATAAGTATATATACAGTATATAGATATTATGTAAATAAATAATATGAGGGGAATTCAGCAAAAATAAATATAACAATATAAAAATGATAAGATTCTGTAAAATGTGCAAAAAATATACAGTACATAAGTATCTCTTTAACTATTATGAATATACAGATATGTACATATTTTTTATTATTTTCATGAAACTGCAATTTTATTTGTAAAAAAATATTATTTTTATTTTTTAAACGCTAAAATTTTATAACTTCCTCTTTGTGTGTGCCTCTTTCTTGTGCATATATTTTTGTTTTTTGTTTTCAATTTTGTCGGTGTTTGGCAAAGTTTATGTTTGTTGTGCCTGTCTCATGTGCGCTCTTTTATTAGTGTTGTGTACGCTTTGCAACAACAAAAATAAATATTAAAAGCGAAGTATTCAAGAAAGGGCTAAAGAGAAGATTGAGTGTATTTCGATAACCAAAGAATAAATTGAGCAAAGAAGAATGACATAGAAGAAGACGCTAACAATCCGCATTGAAATGGGCGAGTATATTAAAAATTCTCAAACTATTCCTACCTATCTCAAAATACAGATATACATAAAAAAATTAAATATCATTTATTTGATGATTTTTTAATACTGAGTGTTTTATGGGCCAGCTAAAATAAGTAAGTCTTTCAACTAATAACTAGAATTGATTTTAATATATGCCAGTGTTGGGTAGTTTCGAGCGAGTAGAGGATAATGCGAAAAGTGTATGCAAAAATAAGGAGAGAATTGAGCACACAAAAAGGAATTTCAATAAAAGTGAGAAATGGATTATCATTGCCGAAGCTAGTTAATGGAAAAACGAGCGAACAAAACAACGAATGAGTGAAACACGACCTCAACATTGCTTTTCTGCTGTCGCAACGAAACGCACTTCCAAAGACAGAGTGAAACAGAAACAATTTGTGTGTGTTCTCGCGACGAGTTCAATTTCATCCTGTGTAAATAATTTGTAATTAATGCAAAAACGCCTAAAAATCAAGAATAAACGCAATAGTTTTTTATATCAGATATTATTGTATTATTATGTATCGTATGTGAGTATGATATAAAACGTAAATAAATAAATGGTATAATAGTAATAAAAAACTAAACCGATAAAAAACGCCGCTTTGCTGCATTGTCAGTCGTTCGTTCTTGTTTGCCATTGCCGTACCCGGACTGCAACCAAAATAACGAGCGTCAGTAATTTTGTGTGGTTTTTACAAGTGCAAATTTATCAACAAACAAATGTATTTCTTGTGAGTTATGAATTGTGTATCGAAAAATGAAAAATCAAAATAAACACAAATATATATAAATATATATGTAAAATTGAAAGCAAATTGTATGTACGTTTGTGGTGTAAAGTTTTGTGTGTGAATTTTAAAAATTTGAAGGGTATATATTTGTAACTACAAGTTGCGAAATAACGAGCAAACAGCACGCGGTTGAACCGAGCATCAGAAATACACGGCCGATTACCTATGAAGTGGATGATTTTAAATGTACCTACACACTCGCAAAGACTCATACATATGCCTTCCGAAATCCTTTGACCAAACAAATAAGAGCGTTGAGCCGTGCATGTGAAAAAATAAGGTAAAAAATTCAATACAAGCGGCATATATAAATATCGTCTAAATATTGAATAAGTAAAAAATAATGTAAATGAACTAAAATTAATGAATAAGTGCTCTACAAAGTTATACAAACGTTTTATATTCTTTCACCTCTCTACTGCTTTAAGAGAGCGTTATCCCTTCTGTGTTTTTTCATACGTACATAACTACTCTTTTGTGCTTCTTCGATTTCTACATACATGTATTAAATCGTTGTTTCCTTGGTCAGAAGCTCTCGTTTTCCATCTCTACGGTAAAGCATACAATAACAAAAGATAGGAAACCGCCTCAGCACCGACAAGCATTGCATATTATTAGTGTTTCTAAGTTGTAGGAACTGTATTCATAGACTTTAGTTTCTTCGATTGATTTTTAGTGGCGCTCACCGAGCGCTGTAATATCAGTGTTAAAGCCGGCTGCTGCAGGAGTATTTTCGTTCTTTCAACAAATAGCCTTCTGCTATTTTACTCTATTCTTCGCGTTTTTGCTTTTGGCTTTGTATATGCATATTCGTATAGTTATAAGATTTTGTTGGAATCTTTTCCATGTTTCCATGTTTTTCTCCGAATTTGTTTCTTCTATGTTTCATGTACGTGTACTTTTCGCACTTTTATAATGCAAGCAAGTTCTTTATTTTTGTACATTGACTTCTTTCATTTCACATTTCGTTCTTAAAATTTACGGTGCTTTAATCAATTCGCTTTCTATGTAAATGAACTGTAAATTAGGAAAGGCGTTTTATATAAAGGAAAATAATACATAGTGGAAAATAGTAAAAAGTTCTATTAAAATAATAATGAGAGAAACTTTATAACGTACTTATGTTATGTCTATTTTGATTTATGGTAATTTATTTAAATTCATACAGAAAATATAATGGAAATACTTGTTATCAAGGGCAGACAAAAGCCGGACCCACCATACGTCTCATTCATAAATATATTTATATAATTTATATAATGTACATTTCTTTTGGTTTCAATTTTTGTACAATTACAATGCAAATTCGTCGTGCAGGGATTTTTTGTGGAACAAGCCTATTCAATGAATAATGAACTTTACTCTATTTAAGTAATAAGAACTCTTTTTTTTTTAATATATTTTTACGATTTAAATGTTTTTTTTTTTTTATTGTAAGATGAAATGCACTTTTCTGTAGTCTTCTTAACTGCTGTGTTTGCAAATATACCTTTAACCTTAGAAACCGTGACATGGCTATACAACTTAATTCAGACTTGGGCACTCAGTGCCCAGTAATGTATTTTGTTCGAAAATTTAGACTTTTAAGACGTTTTTTTTACAAAAACGTCAATATCTCGCTTGTTTATGCAAATAATTTATTGAAACTTGTGTTTATTATTATAAACAAATGTATTTTTATTGAAAAATATGAAAATCAAATAAAGTTTTAATTTCGAACTGCTCAAATGGGTGAAATTCTTCGCTGTCTCTTTGATGCATTTTTTTGGCTGTAGATGTTGTTGGAGTATTGTCCACATCTTCATCATTGTCCGAGTCCGTATCGGCTTCGGCATTGTATTTTGCAAAATAGCACTTTTTCACACGTCCTTATATAGTGTTTGGTGTATGTCGGAACAAGGCAATGGTCACAAACTGCTGTTGTTTTATTACCGATCTTTGCAGATTTGCAGGTTTCACACCGCCGTTTCAAATTGTTTATCGGTGGCAAGAAAAGAAAATAGTAAAAAATATTTCAAATGAATTAAAATTAAATTAAAATTAATTATGAAAGCCTACCTATACAGTTGGAAGCGAGCTCGTCACTGCAGGAACCCGTTTGAAATTTATCAAGTCCAAAGCAATTTTAGTTGAATAATTAATTTTAGTTTTGCATCGGTTTTGTAATTGCTTCTGCGCTAGCTCCATAGAGAGTTCTTTCAAAAATATTTTGCGCTTTTGCCAGAGAATCCACGTAGCATTTTGTCAAAAGTATCAACACCACCTTTGTGCTCATTATAATCATGTATGACTTGTAGTTTTTTTGAATGAACTAAGTTTGCCTTCTCAGCACCGGAATATAAAATTATTGCAATAAAAGCATATAATTCCTCCGCATTTGTGTCTTGCCAATATCTCATTTTTTTGGAACTGTTTGATGCATGTTTGCCTGTATTACTCTTTTAGCTTTCCTCAATATCAATACCTTCAACAAGAGACGCTGTGAAAACGCGTATGAAGGCATTACTTTTAGATCCGAAACTTTCCGAGCATAGTGACGTTGATTGTCTATGCATTTCCAATGCCAATTCCGGTCGCCGTTTTTTCAGTTTGGCTTGTTTTTTACCACCATTTTGTTTGATTGTTCCTTCCCTGACCACAATACTTTTCTCGACGATTACCCTCAATAGCTGTATTTGACAAATCAAATCTGCTTTCGTCAGGGTCCATATATACAGCATCCTCCTCCTGGATATATTCTTCGAACAGTGGCTCTCTAATGGGCTCAGCATTATCATTTCCAAAGTCCGATTAATAACTGGGTATCGATTCGTGGTCCCCACCAAATTTAGGTTCTCTTCCACCATCATCATCATCGCTATCATTAGCATTCAAATAATTTGAAATATTCTCCTCTTCTTCTTCCGTCAATTCACGAGTAAGTTGGCCAAATAAATCGCCAATTCCTCATTCATTGCAAAAAAATTTATTTATCACAACTAAAAATCAACTGTTCGCTCGAAAATTTTACGCGAAACTAATTAGAAATGCACAATAATCACGAAAATCGTTAGAAAATTACGCCTCTTCATACAAAACATATGAAGAAATTCTATGGGCACTGAGTGCCCCAAGTCACGTATAGCGTACTCACCATATAAATAACCGTTACTTTCTTATTATACGAGCTACGTACTTAAAATTTTGTCAACTTATAACTAATATTATAGTTTATCACTATGTTGAAATTTGGTTAAATTGACTGCCCAATCCCCAGAAATTCAATATCAAAATGAGATTGGGCACTGAGTGCCCAACTCACGGTTCTAAGGTTAAACATGTGCACATATCTACATAAGTGAATAAATGTGCATAACTTCTTTATACATATTATACTTGCATTAAGCATATAAACGTGTAATATTACTGTTGTCTATACCATATTCTGAAAGTTCTTGAATCTAATGCATCAATGGTAGCATACCTTTATTTAGCTTTATTAATCTTCTTCTTTGCCGTTTTATTATTCCCGTGAAATTAATGAAATATTAATATTTTTTGTTTGGCAATTTCTAATTATACAGTGATTAATCGAATAATTTTCTCGCATTATTTGAAAAAAATTTCTTAAATTCAATTCATAGAACGGTATCAATATTTATTCTTGAAAATCTTAATATATAGCCTTTACCCATTTTATTAAAAAATTAAGTTTATATTTCAAAGGGTATACATATAATTAGCCGTGGATTAGATTAGGAGTTTTGTAACAGAATTCTAATTATGGGTGGAAAATGAAAGGCGCTGAAGGTTTTAAAAATAAAACCGGGAGAAATCTGTTTCCTGTGTTTTAAATATCAATTATTATTGCAATAATTTCTATATATTTGCTTAGTGAATTGTTTTTTCAACAAAATCTAACACCTGAAGCCATTTCATAAAAATATCTTTGCCAATTTCCATATTACAGTTTGGTTTTTATAACATGATATATTAAAATACTAATATAACTTCCTTTATTATCTTCTCATTGCAGTGTACATGTCTTGTCGCTATTTGTTATTGTCTACGGTCAGCATAAAAAAGGGATCTCAATTGTGTATAAATCGTGAAAAAGTATTTGTAAATATTTGTGTGTAAATATATATATATATATAATCGGATCACTTGTAAACATATATTAAGTGTAGTGTTATTGGCAATTTTAGTAATCCGCTTCTGTATAAAGCAAACGTAAAAGTGCGGAAACTTAAATAAGTGGTGTATTAAAGCTTTTCAAGCATTTGTAAATTATAAATTATAAATCTTAATATCGAAGTATTTTTACGGTGTGCTGTAATTTCACGAGAAAAATTCAAGAAATAACTTTAAGTATACGTTGCAATTTCACGGATATAAAAGAGTGTATCCCTAACGTTTAATATAAATATTTTCGTTTCAATTAAATGTGTGGAGAAAGTGTAAAAAATAGTTTATAAGGTCATTAGCATCAGTTATACAAGTATAACAGCATTGGAAATATTTTTGATTCCGGTGTAAAAAAAATCTGTTAAAGAAGCCACTTTGTAAAGAGCAAATCAAAAATAAAATAACCAAATATTCTAGTCGTCTATCGCAAATCAACACCTTTTGCACATATTTTGATTTTTGCTTTGCGTTTGTGTTAAGTAAAAGCCGTCAAAATAGAGCTGTTACCAACGCCCACGATTTCTATATCCACGGTTGCACCGCCAACGCTATCGCTCCCATCATCATCCGGCACCATCAGCAGCATCACCTACTGCAACAATCCTTTCAACAGCAACAGCAACCACCGCAACAACAACAACATCATCATCCTAATCTGTACATACACCATTCGGTGGTGGCTTTCATCATCCTTTCCCGCCACTATTGCCGCATCAACAGCAACAGCAGCAACAACAACAAACGCAATCGCGGAACCTAATTTTCTGCTAACACCGCCACTGCCGGCAACGCCGCAATCACAACTGCAACTGCAACAACAACAACAGCAGTCTCATCACCAGCAACAACATATGAAGTTATTGGGTGGCAACGATGATCGTAATGGGCGCGGCGATCAAAGTATACCGCGCGTGCAGGAAGAGGCAGCTGGCGGCTTTATATTTTCAACCGCCCGGAACATCGATGACATGACATGGCTGCTGCTGAATATGCTGCACAATTTGCGCAGAAACGCTGGGCTTGCGGTGATGAGCATCCCATTGACGTGAGTATATTGAACAAAAATTAATGAATTTATTATTTGCTCTTTAAAAAATATGCGTTTGTATCTACTTAAAAGCCTTAAGGTTCCCATTTACCAAAGGAAGGTATTGGATTAACCTTTAAATTTCGAACGATAGTTCGCATAAAACTTTCGCGTAGTCTATAAATGTATTGGGATTACTTATGCATATTTTTTAGAAATGTTTCCACCATTATTTTTAGTATGAAGGTCCGGACAAATTGTTTATACCTGTAATTATCATAGAAAGACTGAACACAATTGTGACTAAATAGGTAGAAAGCGAGAGTAGCCAATAATTTATACTATGAAAGATAAAAAATCGGTCACAAAAGCTAAATGCGTGTATTTTTGTTATCTATTCTAACAACATACATCGCAACGCCTGAAAGGTGCCAGAAAAATATATGCAAAAATTAAAGAAAAAGAAAATGAAAATTTACAACTTAGAGTAACAAAAATGGGCTTAAAAATAAAATATGTAAATAAGTATTTTTTTTTGATAACCATATTTACGTACTTCTAGAATTATGTTAGTACGTAATGATCATTTATGTGTATACTTATATAAATGCTTAAATATCTACAGTATACATATGTACGTGCGTATGTTCTGTGCCGGTATTTACGATTAAGCAACCTGCAATATAGGACAGTTTTACTTTTTCCCTTATTTGACGGTA
>JAMOBL010000093.1:0-16380 GCA_031772095.1 Zeugodacus tau
TACAACAAGACCTAGCCAGCGTAGCCGCTGTCTTTTTATTCGCTGAACTATGTCAATGTCGTCGTATGTTCGTACAGCTCATCTAGAACCATCGTCTGCGGTATTCGCCGTTGCCAATGTTCTGAGGTCCGTAAATCTTGCGCAAAATTTTCCCTCTCGAAAACTCCTATTTTCGTCTCATCTGATGTTGACATCGTCCAAGCTTCTGCACCATAAAGCAGGACAGAATGATAAGCGACTTGTAGAGTTTGATTTTTGGTTCGTCGAGACTTAGGACTTTACATTCAATTGCCTACTCAGTCCAAAGTAGCACCTGTTGGCAAGAGTTATTCTGCGCTGGATTTCGAGGCTGACATTGTTGGTGTTGTTGATACTGGTCCCCAGGTATGCGCAGTTATCTACCGCTTCGAAGTTATGACTGTCAACAGTGACATAGAGCCAGGACGCTGAGTGCGGCGACTGTTTGCTTGATGACAGCAGATATTTCGTCTTGTCCTCATTCACCTCCAGACAAACGGCGCGGTTGTTGCTTCCGATGATATCAATATCATCGGCGTACACTCCAACAACTGTACACTCTTGTAGAAGATTGTACCTTCTCTATTTAGCTCTGCAGCTCGTATTATTTTTTCCAACATCAAGTTAAAGAAGTCGCACGATAGTGAGTCACCTTGTCTGAAACCTCATTTGGTATCCGAACGGCTCGGAGGCTGTATACGCAAGGAACCAATGAAGATAGCGGAATAAAACTTACCACCCATATTCTTTGCATATCATCTCTCGCTTCACTTGTGAAAAAATTGCTCGAAAGAAGCAGGGCTATAACTTTTCAAGGCCCCAGATATCGAATATGTTTGAACTCTGTTTCTAAGGGTAAATTTTCGCCGAAAAGTGGGTAAATCTCTCAGATAATTTAATGTTATTCAAAGGAATTTTTCTACTAATAGTTTTCTGATAAAAAACATCTCACTAGCTCCCATATACCTAATTCTTTCAGGTTTTTCAAAAATACGGTGGACTTTATTCCGCATATATGTATTAGTTAATATGTGAGATATCTTAGCAAAATTAAGTGAGCGTATAGTCTTGGATATAGTGTAAACTGCTGGTGAAATTGAAAGAATTACCTCCAATACCTCATATATTATATATTACGATTTTCGTCTCTTCTCTATTAAACTTTATGCCGAATTTATTAATTTTTGTATGTTTGTATGTTTCTTCAATAAATTGCGAAATTATAAAATGTTCAGTTGCACCCGAACTTAGAGCTTTCCTAACTTGTTGTATATGTAATTTTATTGTTAAGGGGTCTACAAATTCTATTATATGACAGTCGAGAGATTTTTAGGTACTTCTTCTTCCAAAGAAAGTCTTCGCTTATATCGGTCTTTATTCCATTTAGTATTATTATTGTTATTGGTATTAATCAGGACACTTAGGATAAGATATTAAAGGAAAACAAAAAATATAAATACATATAAAACAACAATTTGCTGATATAAGTGAAAATCCAACGAAACTCCAACAGTAGAAACAACAACAGTAAAGCTAATAATAACTTGGCAACAACAGAAACACCTTTTGCTTCTAGGGGCGTAAATCAAATTTTATTGACAAATTACAAAGAGAAGATAATACTACAAATTCAAGCATATCTTCTAAGGCATACTGATGCGCAACATAAAATTACACTACAAAATATCACTTATTTATACAGGCTTTCAAATGGTGTTTAAATCTTGCATGATTCAGTTCAACTACTAACTTTCTGTCCACTTAAACTGAGAAATTCGAATTGTATATAAATACACTTAAAAACATACATTTGCAAATATTTTTTATCAGAAAATTTAACCTGAGCTTATTGGATTTTATAAATTTTTATAATCACTTGACATAGATACAATTTGATTACAGAATGTCTGCGCATTTTTTCGATTGTTCGAATATTCGATTGTTTTTATTAAATATGTAGTTTTGAAGCTTCACTACATACTACGTTACGTATATGACATTTATTTTTCTGCTTAGGTGTACAGAGTTTTTGGGCACTTTAAATTGGTATAATAGGTTTTGAAGTTTATTTATTTTTATTTTTTTTAAATTAATCCAAGAAATGAGCTCCTTTGAGCCCCACTGTGCGACGATTTACCTTCATATACTATATATAATGATTTTCTATATTTTACTCTATCCTCCAAGCGAATATTGACAAAAATACACGTTTTTCATACAAAACATGTACCTGCATATATAAATATATTTTGATTTTTTTGCGTAAATACTAATGTATGTATAAAATGAATTCAAAATTTATCATTGTAATTGAGTTTTATTGCAACTAGTTTGTAATAAAGGTTATTATGATCTTTATTTCACTAGTTTGGGATTATCTTAAAAAGAAGATCCAGATTGAACGACTGACGATAATTGCCACCGCCACTGACATCTCCGTGTTAAAGTGGAGAGTTGAAAACATTGCCTAGGTATTAAGCTAGAACAAATACTGTCATTAAAATAGCTAGTTCTATCCCAGTTCGGGGATAGTCGCATTATCTCCAGGGATATTATTGCGATGGGAAAATACGTATTTAAGTATACATATTTCATTGTTGCCGTACTAAAAACTTTCTTCTTGCTTGACTGGCGTAGACACCGCTTACGCGGTTATGGCCGAGTCCAAAACAGCGCGCCACGTATCCCGACTTCCCTGGCAGTTTGGCGCCAATTCTGGTGCCATTCCCAAGCGAAGCCGGGTCCCTCTCCACCTGGTCCTTCCATCGGAATTGAAGTCTCCCTCTTCCTCTGCTTCCACCAGCGGGTACTGCATCGAATACTTTCAGAGCTGGAGTGTTTTCGTCCATTCGGACAACATGCCACAACCAGCGTGGCCGCTGTTTTTTATTCGCGCTGCTGGACATTATGTCTATGTCGGAGGATGGGACCATGTGTAGAAGTTCACGCAAGTGAGGAAAGTTTTGATTGTCATTCACTTGGGAGTGGCCAGAAACGATTCTTCTCCACGCTGGTCCAAGCAGCTCACGACTTCCGGTTTTGAGACCAAGTATCCTCTGGGTAGCCAACAGACATCCGTTTGAAGGCGAGCTAAAGTGAGAAGGCAGAAAACCCACTTATGCACGGTTGTGCGTTGGGTTTGGGACCCACCACATAAAAACACCCCCCAATGGAAAATCTACGAAAGCCTCGAATGCAGACACCCCCTTTTGATGACGACCCCTGCAAACGTTTGAAGGATAATGATATAAGGGCATGCACCTGGAATGTCCGGACCCTTATTCTGAGAGAGATGTATCTACAGCTGGATTTGATGTCCTCCTGCAGCTCAAGGCTGACATCACCGCCATCCAAGAAGTGCGATGGACGGGACAAGGACGGAAGAAGGTGGGTCCTTGTGACATCTACTACAGCAACTATATGAAGGAGCACAAATTTGGTGTTGGTTTCGTGGTGGGAGAGAACTCCGTCGCAGGGTCCTGGCATTCACCCCGTCGGATGAACGTCTTGCCACAATCCGCATCAAGGCGAGGTTCTTCAACATATCGCTGATTTGCGCCCACGCCCCAACGGAAGAGAAGGACGATGTGACCAAAGATGCTTTCTATGAGCGCCTAGAACGCGCCTATGAGCGCTGCCCCCGCCACGATGTAAAAGTCATTGCTTGGCGATTTTAACGCCAGGGTGGGTAAAGAAAGGTGTCTTTGGCACAACGGTCGGAAAATTCAGCCTCCGCGGTAAAACATCGCCAAGCAGCCTGAGGCTGATCGACTTCGCTGAAGGCCGAAACTAACAGTCGTCTGTAATTGCAGATTCCAGCATAAGAAAATACATCAAACTGCTTGGCTGTCTCCTGAAGTCGAAACACACCTGGAACCAAATCGATCACGTTGTGATAGACGGAAGACATGTCTCCTGTGTTTTAGACGTGCGTACGCTCCGAGGACCAAATATAGACTCGGACCATTATGCAAGTCGCATAGCGAAGATACGCACCCGCCTCTGTGCAGCAAAGAACGCCCGTCAACAAACACAAAGAAGGTTCGACGTCGAAAAGCTGCAATCGCAACAGACAGCCACAGAAAATACTCTACTCGACTTGCACTCCTGCTCTCTGAGAACGCACTCTTCAGCATCTCGGTATAAGGGAACTGTGGAACGGCATCTCAAACTCACTGCGTACCGCTGCAGCCGAAACAATTGGTTTTCGCCAGCGAGCAAAAAACAAGCTGGTACGATGAGAAGTGCCGTCTCGCAACGGAGAGAAAACAGACTGCCTACCTCGCAACGTCGCAAACGACCACAACACGTGCGGGATGGGACGATACCGAGAGCTGAAGAGAGGAAGCGAGACTGCATCTACGCAGACAAAAAAGAAAGAAGAGGCCGAAAATGCGTGAGTACGAAGAGCTTGAGAAGCTGGCAGACAGAGGGAATGCTCGAAAATTTTATGAAAAAATGAAGCGACTTAACGAAGGTTTCAAGACCGGAGCATCCTCATGTAGAGACCAAAGGTGGTAATCTGGTAACCGATGTCCAGGGCATACTGGGATTATGGAGGAACACTTCTCCGACCTGCGCTTAATGTCAGTGAGAGTACAACACCAGGAGATGGCGAACCCGATCTGCCAATCGATGACGATGGAACAGATGTTTCATTACCCGACCATGAAGAAAATTCGAATAGCAATTACCCGCTTGAAGAACAACAAAAGCAGCGGGGAGCCGATAGATTACCGGCAGAACTATTCAAATACGGCGGCGAAGAACTGATAAGGTGCATGCATCAGCTTCTTTGCAAAATATGGTCGGAAGAAAGCATGCCTGACGATTGGAATCTCGGTGTGCTCTGCCCAATCCATAAAAGGGAGATCCCACAATCTGCGCCAATTACCGTGGGGATCAGCCTCCTAAATATCGCATACAAAGGTTCTATCGAGCGTACTGTGTGAAAGACTAAAGCCCACCGTCAACAAACTGATTGGACCTTATCAAGTGTGGCTTTAGACCTGGAAAATCAACAACTGACCAGATATTCACCGCTGCGCCAAATCGCTTGGAAAAGACCCGAGAAAAGAGGATCGACACACACCTCCTTTTTGTCGATTTTAAAGCTGCTTTCGACAGCACGAAAAGGAGAAGGAAGGAATTTGGTATCCCCGCAAAACTAATACGGCTGTGTAAGTTGACGTTGAGCAACACCAAAAGCTCCGTCCTGATTGGGAAGGACCTCTCCGAGCCATTCGATACCAAACGAGGTTTCAGACAAGGTGACTCACTATCGTGTGACTTCTTTAACCTGACGCTGGAAAAAATAGTACGAGCTGCAGAGTTAAATAGAGAAGATACAATCTTCTACAAGAGTGTACAGCTCCTGGCGTACGCCGATGATGTCATCGGAAGCAACAACCCCGCCGTTTGGTCTGCTTTTTCCCGCATGGATAAGGAGGCGAAGCGAATGGGTCTGGAGGTGAATGAGGACAAGACGAAATATCTCCTGTCATCAAGCAAACAGTCGGCGCATTCGCGTCTTGGCTCCCACGTCACTGTTGACAGTCATAACTTCGAGGTCGTAGATAATTTCGTATACCTGGGAACCAGCATCAACAACACGAACAATGTCAGCCTCGAAATCCAGCGCAGAATAACTCTTGCCAACAGGTGCTACTTTGGACTGAGTAGGCAGATTGACAGACAGTAAAGTCCTCTCTCGACGAACCAAAATCCAAGCTCTACCGGAAGTCGCTTATCATTCCCGTCCTGATCTACGGTGCAGAAGCTTGGACGATGTCAACATCGAGATGAGACGACACTAGGAGTTTTCGAGAGGAAAATTTTGCGCAAGATTTATGGTCCTAAGAACAGCGTTGGCAACGGCGGTACCGCAGACGATGGAACGATGAGCTGTACGAGTTATACGACGACATTGACATAGTTCAGCAGGAATAAAAAGACAGCGGCGCTACGCTGGCTAGGTCATGTTGTCCGAATGGACGAAAAACACTCCCGAAAGCCCTGAAAGTGTTCGATGCAGTACCCGCCGGAGGAAGCCGAGGAAGGGGAAGGCCTCCACTCCGTTGGAGGGACCAGGTGGAGAGCGACCTGGTTACGCGGGATCTCCAACTGGCGCCGAACTGCGAAGGAGAGAGAGATGGCCCGCACTAGCGTCGATTCGGCTATAACCGGCTAAACGGTTGCAACGCCAATCACACACACACTATGTCTATGTCGTCGGAATAAGACATACAGCTCATCGTTCCATCGTCTGCGGTATTCGCCGTTGCTGCAGATTCTTAAGGGACCATAAATCTTCCGCAAAACCTTTCTCTCGAAAACTCCTAGTGCCGTCTCATCGGATGTTGACATCGTCCACGCTTCTGCACCCAGCTAAAGTAGGACGGGAATGATGAGAGACTTGTAGAGTTTGGTTTTTGTTCGTCGAGAGAGGACTTAACTTTTCAATTGCCTAACTTAGTCCATAGTAGCACCTGTTGGCAAGAGTGATTCTGCGTTGGATTTCCAGGCTGACATTGTTATTGCTGTTAATGCTGGTTCCCAGGTAGACGAAATTATCTACAACTTCCAGAAGTTATGACTGTCAACAGTGACGTGGGAGCCAAGACGCGGAAGTGCGCCAGATTGTTTAGCTTGATGACAGGAGATATTTCGTCTTGTCCTCATTCACCTCCAGACCCATTCGCTTCGCCTCCTTATCGAGTCTGGAGAAAGCAGAACTAACGGCGCGGGTGTTGTTTCCGATGATAATCGATATCATCGGCGTACGCCAATGGCTGTACACGTCTTATAGAAGATTGTACCTTCTTCGATTTAGCTCTGCAGCTCGTATTGATTTTCTCCAGCATCAGGAAGTTAAAGAAATCACACGAGTGTGAGTCGCCTTGTCTGAAACCTCGTCTGGTATCAGAACGGCGCGAACTCCGGAGAGGTCGCTTCCCGATCCTGAGCGGAGCTTTTCTGGTGTTGCTCAACGTCAGCTTACACAGACCGTATTAGTTTTGCGGGGATACCAAATTCAGACATCGCGGCATAAAGGCAGCTCCTTTTCGTGCTGTCGAAAGCAGCTTTAAAGTCGACAAAGAAGATGATGTGTGTCGATCCTATTTTCAAGAGGTCTTCTCAAACTTTGGCGCATGGTGAATATCTGGTCAGTTGTTGATTTTCCAGGTCTAAAGCCACACTGATAAGGTCCAATCAGTTTGTTGAGCGGTGGGCTTTAGTCTTTCCAGACAATACGCTTGACAGAACCTTTATACCGCGATGTTGAGGAGGCTTATCCCACGGTAATTGGCGCAAATTGTGCGGTCTCCACTTTTTGTGTATAGGGCAGAAAGTACACTGAGATTCCAATCGTCAGGCATGCTTTCTTCCGACCATATTCTGCAAAGAAGCTGAGTGCAAGCACCTTATCAGCTCTTCGCCCCAGAAAACGTATTTGAATAGCTCAGCCGGTAATCCGTCGGCCCCCGCCGCCTTATTGTTCTTTAGGCGGGTAATTATATTCGAATTTCTTCACGGTCGGGCAAGCTGGAACATCCTGCTCCATCGTCGTCGATTGGGAATCGGGTTCGCCATCTCCTGTTGTTGTACTTTCACTGCCCATTCAGCAGGCTGGAGAAGTGTTCCCTCCACAAAATCGGTATACTCTGGTCATCAATAACTAGATCACCTCTGGGGGTCCTGCAGGAGTGTGCTCCGGTCTTGAAACCTTCAGTTAGTCGCCGGATCTTTTCAGTAAAATTTTCGAGCATTACCCCTGTCGGCCAGCTTGTCAAGCTCTTCATACTCCACGCATTTCGGCCTCTTTCTTTTTTGTACTGCAAATGCGTCTCGCTTCCCTCTTCAGCTCTCGGTATCTTTCCCATCCCGCTCGTGTTGCGGTCGATCGCAGCATTGCGAGGTAGGCAGTCTGTTTTTCTCTCCACTGCGAGACGACAATCCTCGTCATACCAGCTGTTTTTTGGCTTTTCCGAAAACCAATGGTTTTCGGTTGCAGTTGTACATGTAAGGAGTTTGATATGCCATCCCACAGCTCCATATACCGAGATCCTGATGAGTGCTCTCAGAAGGCAGGAGTGCAAGTCGAGTAGAAAATCTGATTCGGCTGTCGGTTGCTTGATTGCAGCTTCTCGATGTCCGAACCTTCCTTGTGTTTGTTGACGTGTGCGCTTTTTCTGCACAGAGGCGGGTGCGTATTTTAGCTGCTACAAGATAGTGGTCCGAGTCGATGTTGGGACCACGAAGCGTACGCACATCAGGAAACACTGGAGACATGTCGTCCATCTATCACAACATGATCGATCTGGTTGCGGAAGTAATTCTGATCAGGGGACAGCCAAGTAGCTTGATGGATTTTCTTTATGCTGGAATCTGAGTACTACAGACGACCATATTTCGGGCCCCGGCGAAGTCGATCAGCCTCAGACCGTTTGGTGATGTTTCGTCATGGAGGCTGAATTTTCCGACTGTTGTGCCAAAGACACCTTCTTTACCCACCCTAGCGTTGAAATCATGCCAAGCACGATTTTGACATCGTGGCGGGGAGCAGCGCTCATAGGTACGTTCTAGGCGCTACATAGAAGGTATCTTTGATCACTTCGTCCTTCTCTTCCGTCGGGGCGTGGGCGCAAATCAGCGATATGTTGAAGAACCTCGCTTTGATGCGGATTGTGGCTAGACGTTCATCCACCGGAGTGAATGCCAGGACTCGACGACGGAGTCTCTCTCCCACCACGAATCCCACACCGAATTTGCGCTCCTTTATATGGCCGCTGTAGTAGATGTCACAAGGACCCACCTTCTTCCGTCCTTGTCCGTCCATCGCATTTCTTGGATTGCGGTGATGTCAGCAACTACTCTTACGAGGACATCAAGCAGCTGGGCAGAAGCACCTTCCCAATTAAGGGTCCGGACATTCCAGAGTGCATGCCCTTATTTCGTAGTCGCTTTAAACGTTTGCAGTGGTCGTCATCAAAATTGGGGTCTCTCATCCGAGGCTGTTTTGTTCTTTTCATTGGGGGTGTTTTTTATGTGGTGGAGTCCCAAACCCACTACGCACAACCGCATAAACTTTCACTTCAATAAAATGTATATATTTTGTTCAAATTGAAATTTTTGGTGCAGCAATATTTTTTATTTATTATATTATAGATATATATATTTATTTATTATATAATATTTATTTATTTTTAAATAATATATTGTTATTACAAAGGATTGCTGTCATTGATTGGCAGAGCAGGAGATATTTCGTCTTGTCCTCGTTCACCACCAGACCCATACGCTTCGCTTCCTTATCAGCGAGTCTGGAGAAAGCAGAACTAACGGCGCTTCGGTGTTGTTTCCGCGATGATATCGATATCATCGGCGTACACTCAATAGCTGTTCACTCTTATAGATGGTTGTACCTTCTCGATTTAGCTCTGCAGCTCG
Organism: Zeugodacus tau; assembly: GCA_031772095.1. Classification (NCBI taxonomy): domain Eukaryota; kingdom Metazoa; phylum Arthropoda; class Insecta; order Diptera; family Tephritidae; genus Zeugodacus; species Zeugodacus tau. Next base: position 9,469 of record JAMOBL010000093.1, read on the forward strand.
TATTATTTTCTCCAGCATCAGGTTAAAGAAATCACACGAGAGTGAGTCGCCTTGTCTGAAACCTCGTCTGGTATCGAACGGCTCCGGAGAGGTCCTTCCCGATCCTGACGGAGCTTTTGGTGTTGCTCAACGTCCAGCTTACACAGCCGTATTAGTTTTGCGGGGATACCAAATTCAGACATCGCGGCATAAAGGCGGAAAGCTCCTTTTCGTGCTGTCGAAAGCAAGCTTTAAAGTTGACAAAGAGATGGTGTGTGGCTCGATCCTATTTTCACGGGTCTTCTCCAAAATTTGGCACATGGTGAATATCTGGTCTGTTGTTGATTTTACAGGTCTAAAGCCACACTGATAAGGTCCAATCAGTTTGGTGGTACGGTGGGCTTCAGTCTTTCACTGGATGACGCAACGACAGAACACTTATACGCGATGTTGAGGAGGCTTATCCCACGGTAATTGGCGCAAATTGTGGGGTCTACCGCTTTTTGTGTCGCATAGGGCAGAGTACACTGAGATTCCAATCGTCAGGCATGCTTTCTTCCGACCATATTCTGCAAAGAAGCTGATGCAAGCACCTTATCAGCTCTTCGCCGGCGTATTTGAACTAAGCTCGGCCGGTAATCCGTCGGCCCCGCCGCCTTATTGTTCTTTAGGCGGGTAATTGCTATTCGAATTTCTTCACGGTCGGGCAATGGAACATCCTGCTCCATCCGTCGTCGATTGGGGAATCCAGGTTCGCCATCTCTCTGTTTATTTATTGCTTTCCTGCCATTCCAGCAGGCTGGAGAAGTGTTCCCTCCACAAACTCAGTATACTCTGGTCATCAATAACTTCTAGATCACCTCTGGGGTCCACTACAGGAGTGTGCTCCGGTCTTGAAACCTTCAGTTAGTCGCCGGATCTTTTCGTAAAATTTTCGAGCATTACCCCTGTCAGCCAGCTTGTCAAGCTCTTCATACTCACCGCATTTCGGCCTGCTTTCTTTTTTGTCTGCAAATGCGTCTCGCTTCCCCTCTTCCAGCTCTCCGGTATCTTTCCCATCCCGCTCGTGTTGCGGTCGATCGCAGCGCATTGCGAGAGTAGGCAGTCTGTTTTTCTCTCCACTGCGAGACGACAATCCTCGTCATACCAGCTGTTTTTTGGCTTTTCCGAAAACCAATGGTTTCGGGTTGCAGTTGTACGTAAGGAGGTTTGATATGCCGTCCCACAGCTCCTTATACCGAGATCCTGATACGAGTGCTCTCAAGAGAGCAGGAGTGCAAAGTCGATGAAGAAAATCGTTCGGCTGTCGGTTGTGATTGCAGCTTCTCGATGTCGAACCTTCCTTGTGTTTGTTGACGTGTGCGCTTTTCTGCACAGAGGCGGGTGCGTATTTTAGCTGCTACAAGATAGTGGTCCGAGTCGATGTTGGGGACCACGAAGCGTACGCATCAGAAACACTGGAGACATGTCGTCCATCTATCACAACGCATGATCGATCTGGTTGCGGAAGTAATTCGATCAGGGGACAGCCAAGTAGCTTGATGGATTTTCTTATGCTGGAATCTAGTACTACAGACGACCATATTTCGGGCCCCGGCGAAGTCGATCAGCCCCTCAGACCGTTTGGTGATGTTTCGTCATGGAGGCTGAATTTTCCGACTGTTGTGCCAAAGGGACTGTACCTTCTTTACCCACCCTAGCGTTGAAATCGCCAAGCACGATTTTGGACATCGTGGCGGGGAGCAGCGCTCATGGGTACGTTCTAGGCGCTCATAGAAGGTATCTTTGATCACTTCGATCCTTCTCTTCCGTCAGGGCGTGGGCGCAAATCAGCGATATGTTGAAGAACCTCGCTTTGATGCGGATTGTGGCTGAACGTTCATCCACCGGAGTGAATGCCAGGACTCGACGACGGAGTCTCTCTCCCACCACGAATCCCACACCGAATTTGCGCTCCTTTATATGGCAGCGCTGTAGTAGATGTCTGAGACCCACCTTCTTCCGTCCTTGTCCCGTCCATCGCATTTCTTGGATTGCGGTGATGTCAGCATACCGCTTTACTCTTACGAGGACATCAAGCAGCTGGGCAGAAGCACCTTCCCAATTAAGAGGTCCCGGACATTCCAGGTGCATGCCCTTATTTCGTAGTCCTTTAAACGTTTGCAGTGGTCGTCATCAAAATTGGGGTCTCTCATCCGAGGCTGTTTTGTTCTTTTCATTGGGGGGTGTTTTTATGTGGTGGGTCCCAAACCCTACGCACAACCGCATAAACTTTCACTTCAATAAAATGTATATATTTTGTTCAAATTGAAATTTTTGGTGCAGCAATATTTTTATTTATTATATTATAGATATATATTTATTTATTATATAATATTTATTTATTTTAAATAATATATTGTTATTACAAAGGATTGCTGTCATTGATTGGCTCAATTGGTGGAAAAAGACTTAAGGGCCTATACCAGTGTAACCCATGAAAAATTTGTTTTTGGACATAATAAGGTATATTTTCAGCTATATTTAAATTTTTTTTTACAAAAATATTGAAAAATAACGTAGTTATGTGCAGTCTTGGGAGGTACCAAAAAAAAGTACGCCATGATTCCGGCCGAATGAGTAGCTTAAACAAAAAAATTCAAAAAGTATATTAAAGTTATAGATAATTCCTATACAAAGACCTACGATTTTTGAAAAATACCAAAAATTAACAATATGGTGTAGTTCTGTAAAAAAATTGTCGTTTTTTTTAGGTAAAAAATTTCAATAAATCAAAAAGATTGTAGGCCATTGTAGAGTAAATATATTCAAGAACCTTCAGTTTAAATTCTCATTGAGTTATTATGCCAGCAGTTTTGAAAAATGTCATTTCGAGAAAAACGCATTTAAAGTTTCGACTGTATCAGCTTATGCCTACGATTTTTGAAAAATATCAAAAATTAACAATATGGTGTAGTTCTGTAAAAAAATTGTCGTTTTTTTAGGTAAAAAATTTCAATAAATCAAAAAGATTGTAGGCCATTGTAGAGTAAATATATTCAAGAACCTTCAGTTTAAATTCTCGTTGAGTTATGATGCCAGCAGTTTTGAAAAATGTCATTTCGAGAAAAACGCATTTAAAGTTTCGACTGTATCAGCTTATGCCTGCGAGCGCTTTTTTTATTAATTTGTCTTTTGAGTAATTTTATCTATTGTTAATTATCTAAATAGTACGTAAAACAAAACTTGGTAGCACTACGCAAGTGGCGATAGAATTTTTAATGAGATATCCGCATACTCTTTCTCACGACTTCAACTGGATAACTTTTTTGTTGCTTTCCTAGTAGAATTTTTGACAAGCGACAATCGCCCAAAAATAGCGAGTAGAGAAGTGACCAATCGATTAGGGCTGATATATCAAAGCTATTTTACGTTTATGCTTGCAAAGTAACGGTATGCTTGTTAGAACTTTGAATATTTTTTTTTGTAAGAATTTGTTTGTATATGTATAAAAATCAATTCGCTTTATAATAACGGAATTTTCATGTGGGGCAGTCGTTGATTTCGTCCATACGTAATACTTCCAAAAATGAAAGTCAACTCGTGTACCAAGTTCAAGATATCTTATCCGACGAATGAACATAATAACATAATAATTCATAATTCAATCCGCCATTTCATCCTGATATGTATAAATTATTAAAAGTTGGACAAATCATGTTGTTTTTTTTAATTAATTATTTGGTGTGCTAGATCTGCACCTTATGATCTACAATTTATAACTAGAACATAATTCTAAAGAAGAATATAACTAGAACCTAGAACTACTATTTGCTACGTGACTTTGTTCCAGTTCATCAATTTTCTTATCCTCTCAATATCTTCTGTTGCACTAATAATAGCACCAAACGACCAACACAGTGACTGGCGTAAGAGAAGGTATTTGCTCACTAAGCCACGCGAGTTACATCGACGTCGATGCCAACCACTATCGGCATGACCGATATGAATGCAACTGCAATTCATAAGAACTGCAACAAAGAAATAATGCCGACGTCAACGTTAACGACCTACCCCAAAACACTTAAAGTCAATTGGTCTACTTAAGTATTTTCCCTTTTTTTGTTACCGCAACAATGTTGCGAACACACGAAATATGCATATCATATTTCGAAACAAACCAGGGCACTTACATTGGATCACATTGCATTTCTGCTGCACATTTAATTTTGTGGGCGTGGCAGTGGTCCGATTTTGCTCATTTTCGAAAGCAACCTTCCTATGGTGCCAAGAAATAAGTGTGCCAAGTTTCATCAAGATATCTTAATTTTTACTCAAGTTACAGCTTGCACAGGCGGACGGACAGACAGACATTCGGATTTGAACTCCACTCTTCACCCTGATCACTTTGGTATATATAACCCTATATCTAACTCGTTTAGTTTTGGGTGTTACAAACAACCGTTATGTGAACAAAACTATAATACTCTCTTTAGCAACATTTGTTGCGAGAGTATAAAAAGTTAACTTTTATTAATATAACACAAAAGTTGACCCACATATTCGTCCTACATATGGTATAAAGTCCATTGAAAGTTGGAAACCCTAATATTAGGTACATTGGTGTTAGGTGAAGTTAAGACCGGATTTCACGCATTTTTGGCACGAAGACATATAATTAAAAGAAAGAATCTGAATTTCTTCAAAATATCTGAGAGACTTATCTATATTTTCGGTCAAAAATTTATTTGAAGCTCTGAGGTCTTCATGTTCGATATATGGGGTCTTGAATACTTATAGTCCAATGTTGGCGATTTTCAGAAGGGCGATGCCACACTATAAATGCAATATTTGTGCCAATTTCTGTTCCGATATCTTCGCTAGTGCTTACATTATATATGGTAACGATTCAGATCTACTTCAAAGTTCTGGTATATGGGAAGTAAAAGTGGTTGTGAACCGATGTAGCCTATTTTCATAACATGCCAGGAAAATATTATGAACCAAATTTCATTGAATTTGGTCGAGTAGTTTCGGAAAAATGGTTTTTGACCCATAAGTGGGCGGATTCCAATATGTCATAGTTGTTCCTGTAATCGTTTCTTTAATCGTCAAATTTCCCACTAGTCAGCCGAGTATGCGAAGAAAAAGTATTTTAATACCATCGGAGGGGACCGTTCTCGATAAGCTATTCGTTACCGCCCGCTGACCATTCAGCAAGGGTACTTCAATTCCTTGACTTAGGGTGATGTTGGGCCGGTGACCTCACACTCCTACAATAGGAGTTGGGCGTAAACCGAGGGTTCATTCATCCATATCATTGAGGGAATGATGAGCTGTTCTTCTTGGTTGGTAAAGGTAGTGCGTGTTTCCATTTGTGATGCGCCCATTACTATTAGTTAGCCTCTTCGCCACGGCATGGCGATTAACGTTAAAGGACAACGCATAGTATTACGATGTCATCAACAAAAGTGGCACTCATACCAGCTGTATTCGATTGGTTACTTCTCTGCTCTCTATCATTAATTAAAACGTAATGTATAGAGCTGCTTGAAACTAAGAGGTAAACAAAAAAATTATTGCTCGGATTTATTTATTTATCCACAAAAGAAAGTAGCATAACACTATTGCTCATGTGTCAGAGACCATGTTAGAGATGGGTTGCGCCCTGAGTCTTGCCCTGTTTTTTGAACATCTTAATAGTGCTAACGGTAAGTCCCTTGCATAAAGAAGATTCAATAGTGAATCTAAGATACATACTTGCGGTACGCATACTAGAACTTTTTTATTGAGAATTCATTCCTTATGAATGCAGAAGAATTGTCAAATCGAAAGCGTAAATGTAAAACATAGTGAACTAAATTGAATAATATGCAGATAAAATATCACAATATTTATAATTAAAAAATTAAAACCCAAACAAGTAAGGAAGGGCTAAGTTCGGGTGTAACCGAACATTTTATACTCTCGCAATTTATTTATTTAACTTTATTTATATTATATAATTTTTAATACACAATTTGACCCAGATATTCGTCATATATATTGTATAAAGCCCATTGAAAGTTGGAAACCATAATATTAGGTTAGAAGCACCGAGGTCCTCGTGTTCGATATATGGAGTCTTAAAAACCTACACACCTGCCACACTATTAACATAGTATTTGTGCAAAGTTCTGCAGCGATATCTTCACTAGTACTTACTTTATATATTGTAAAGTAAACGATTCAGATTGTCTTCAAAGTTCTGGTATATAGGAAGTAGGCGTGGTTGTGAAGCGATTTGGCCTATTTTCACAACATATCATTGATCATTGGGATGTAAGGAAACTATTACAAACCAAGTTTCATTGAAATCGGTCGAGTAGTTCCTGAGATATGGTTTTTGACCCATAAGTGGGCGACGCCACGCCCATTTTTAATTTTGTAAAAAAATCTGAGTGCAGCTTCCATCTGCCATTTCTTATGTGAAATTTAGTGTTACTGACGTTTTTCGTTAGTGAGTTAACCCACTTTTAGTAATTTTCAACCTAACTTTTGTATGGGAGGTGGGCGTGGTTATGATCCGATTTCTTTCATTTTTGGACTGTATTGGGAGGTGGTTAAAAAAAACGACTGCAGAAAGTTTGGTTTATATAGCTCTATTGGTTTGCGAGATATGTACAAAAAACTTAGTAGGGGGCGGGGCCACGCCCACTTCCCCAAAAAAATGTCCCTTAATAGTATGATCCTTCGTACCAAATTTTATTTCCATAGCTTTATTTATGGCTTAGTTATGCCACTTTATGTGTTTTCGGTTTTCGCCATTTTGTGGGCGTGGCAGTGGTCCGATTTTGCTCATTTTCGAAAGCAACCTTCCTATGGTGCCAAGAAATAAGTGTGCCAAGTTTCATCAAGATATCTTAATTTTTACTCAAGTTACAGCTTGCACAGACGGACGGACGGACGGACGGA
>JAMOBL010000010.1:0-22773 GCA_031772095.1 Zeugodacus tau
AAGAGCGCGTCAAAGTGAAAAAATCGGTTTTCGGTGATTGTCGCGCTCCTGTTGATCGTGGAGTGATGGTGGATGGATGAAAAAGTTAGTGCTCGATAGCACCAACATGTATAAATAGAATTCCATCCACTTAGTGCATCCGTTCCATCCGCCAGTGACCACCAAAGGTGCATCATTGGGTGACCATCGACATATGGTACTCGTGCGATTGTCGCGCTCCTGGTGACGCTAGGTTCGCTACCAATGGCTCAAATGGTAGCCAATGGAACCTACTAGGTGGCCCAAAGCGTTTGAGCCACCACCCGGACGCACCCGATCCTCAAGAGCGCGTCAAAGTGAAAAATTGGTTTTTTGGTGATTGTCGCGCTCCTGGTGCTCGTGGAGTGATGGTGGATGGATGAAAAAGTTAGTGCTCGATAGCACCAACATGTATAAATAGAATTCCATCCACTTAGTGCATCCGTTCCATCCGCCAGTGACCACCAAAGGTGCATCATTGGGTGACCATCGACATATGGTACTCGTGCGATTGTCGCGCTCCTGGTGACGCTAGGTTCGCTACCAATGGCTCAAATGGTAGCCAATGGAACCTACTAGGTGGCCCAAAGCGTTTGAGCCACCACTCGGACGCACCCGATCCTCAAGAGCGCGTCAAAGTGTAAATATCGGTTTTCGGTGATTGTCGCGCTCCTGTTGATCGTGGAGTGATGCTGGATGGATGAAAAAGTTAGTGCTCGATAGCACCAACATGTATAAATAGAATTCCATCCACTTAGTGCATCCGTTCCATCCGCCAGTGACCACCAAAGGTGCATCATTGGGTGACCATCGACATATGGTACTCGTGCGATTGTCGCGCTCCTGGTGACGCTAGGTTCGCTACCAATGGCTCAAATGGTAGCCAATGGAACCTACTAGGTGGCCCAAAGCGTTTGAGCCACCACTCGGACGCACCCGATCCTCAAGAGCGCGTCAAAGTGAAAAAATCGGTTTTCGGTGATTGTCGCGCTCCTGTTGATCGTGGAGTGATGGTGGATGGATGAAAAAGTTAGTGCTCGATAGCACCAACATGTATAAATAGAATTCCATCCACTTAGTGCATCCGTTCCATCCGCCAGTGACCACCAAAGGTGCATCATTGGGTGACCATCGACATATGGTACTCGTGCGATTGTCGCGCTCCTGGTGACGCTAGGTTCGCTACCAATGGCTCAAATGGTAGCCAATGGAACCTACTAGGTGGCCCAAAGCGTTTGAGCCACCACCCGGACGCACCCGATCCTCAAGAGCGCGTCAAAGTGAAAAAATCGGTTTTTGGTGATTGTCGCGCTCCTGGTGCTCGTGGAGTGATGGTGGATGGATGAAAAAGTTAGTGCTCGATAGCACCAACATGTATAAATAGAATTCCATCCACTTAGTGCATCCGTTCCATCCGCCAGTGACCACCAAAGGTGCATCATTGGGTGACCATCGACATATGGTACTCGTGCGATTGTCGCGCTCCTGGTGACGCTAGGTTCGCTACCAATGGCTCAAATGGTAGCCAATGGAACCTACTAGGTGGCCCAAAGCGTTTGAGCCACCACTCGGACGCACCCGATCCTCAAGAGCGCGTCAAAGTGAAAAAATCGGTTTTCGGTGATTGTCGCGCTCCTGTTGATCGTGGAGTGATGGTGGATGGATGAAAAAGTTAGTGCTCGATAGCACCAACATGTATAAATAGAATTCCATCCACTTAGTGCATCCGTTCCATCCGCCAGTGACCACCAAAGGTGCATCATTGGGTGACCATCGACATATGGTACTCGTGCGATTGTCGCGCTCCTGGTGACGCTAGGTTCGCTACCAATGGCTCAAATGGTAGCCAATGGAACCTACTAGGTGGCCCAAAGCGTTTGAGCCACCACCCGGACGCACCCGATCCTCAAGAGCGCGTCAAAGTGAAAAAATCGGTTTTTGGTGATTGTCGCGCTCCTGGTGCTCGTGGAGTGATGGTGGATGGATGAAAAAGTTAGTGCTCGATAGCACCAACATGTATAAATAGAATTCCATCCACTTAGTGCATCCGTTCCATCCGCCAGTGACCACCAAAGGTGCATCATTGGGTGACCATCGACATATGGTACTCGTGCGATTGTCGCGCTCCTGGTGACGCTAGGTTCGCTACCAATGGCTCAAATGGTAGCCAATGGAACCTACTAGGTGGCCCAAAGCGTTTGAGCCACCACTCGGACGCACCCGATCCTCAAGAGCGCGTCAAAGTGAAAAAATCGGTTTTCGGTGATTGTCGCGCTCCTGTTGATCGTGGAGTGATGGTGGATGGATGAAAAAGTTAGTGCTCGATAGCACCAACATGTATAAATAGAATTCCATCCACTTAGTGCATCCGTTCCATCCGCCAGTGACCACCAAAGGTGCATCATTGGGTGACCATCGACATATGGTACTCGTGCGATTGTCGCGCTCCTGGTGACGCTAGGTTCGCTACCAATGGCTCAAATGGTAGCCAATGGAACCTACTAGGTGGCCCAAAGCGTTTGAGCCACCACTCGGACGCACCCGATCCTCAAGAGCGCGTCAAAGTGAAAAAATCGGTTTTCGGTGATTGTCGCGCTCCTGTTGATCGTGGAGTGATGGTGGATGGATGAAAAAGTTAGTGCTCGATAGCACCAACATGTATAAATAGAATTCCATCCACCTAGTGCATCCGTTCCATCCGCCAGTGACCACCAAAGGTGCATCATTGGGTGACCATCGACATATGGTACTCGTGCGATTGTCGCGCTCCTGGTGACGCTAGGTTCGCTACCAATGGCTCAAATGGTAGCCAATGGAACCTACTAGGTGGCCCAAAGCGTTTGAGCCACCACCCGGACGCACCCGATCCTCAAGAGCGCGTCAAAGTGAAAAAATCGGTTTTCGGTGATTGTCGCGCTCCTGTTGATCGTGGAGTGATGGTGGATGGATGAAAAAGTTAGTGCTCGATAGCACCAACATGTATAAATAGAATTCCATCCACCTAGTGCATCCGTTCCATCCGCCAGTGACCACCAAAGGTGCATCATTGGGTGACCATCGACATATGGTACTCGTGCGATTGTCGCGCTCCTGGTGACGCTAGGTTCGCTACCAATGGCTCAAATGGTAGCCAATGGAACCTACTAGGTGGCCCAAAGCGTTTGAGCCACCAACCGGACGCACCCGATCCTCACGAGCGCGTCAAAGTGAAAGAATCGGTTTTCATGGTACTCATGTGATTGTCGCGCTCCTGGTGACGCTAAGTTCGCTACCAATGGCTGTAATGGATAGCCAATGGAACCTACTAGGTGGCCCAAAGCGTTTGAGCCACCACCCGGATCCGTTCCATCCCCGATCCACCAAGAGCGCGTCAAATTGAAAAAATCGGTTTTTATGGTACACATATGATTGTCGCGCTCCTGGTGACGCTAAGTTCGCTACCAATGGCTCTAATGGTAGCCAATGGAACCTACTAGGTGGCCCAAAGCGTTTGAGCCACCACCCGGACGCACCCGATCCTCACGAGCGCGTCAAAGTGAAAGAATCGGTTTTCATGGTACTCATGTGATTGTCGCGCTCCTGGTGACGCTAAGTTCGCTACCAATGGCTCTAATGGTAGCCAATGGAACCTACTAGGTGGCCCAAAGCGTTTGAGCCACCACCCGGACGCACCCGATCCTCACGAGCGCGTCAAAGTGAAAAAATCGGTTTTTATGGTACTCATGTGATTGTCGCGCTCCTGGTGACGCTAAGTTCGCTACCAATGGCTCTAATGGTAGCCAATGGAACCTACTAGGTGGCCCAAAGCGTTTGAGCCACCACCCGGACGCACCCGATCCTCAAGAGCGCGTCAAAGTGAAAAAATCGGTTTTTAGTGAATTTTAGCTCATCTCTTAGCTCAGTTCTGAACCACCAACGCTCTTACACTTTCCCAGGTTCGCCACCATTTCTAATCGATGACAACGACGCGTGGCCCCCTATAGGTGAGAAATTGTACCATACAGAACATTACAGTGTACACATTTGAAAATCTTACACTTTCCCAGGTTCGCCACCATTTCTAATCGATGACAACGACCCGTGGCCCCTATAGGTGAGAAATTGTACCATATAGAACGTTACAGGGTGAAAATCTTACACAGGTTCGTAGAAACTGTATATATTAAATTGTACCATACAGAACATTACAGTGTACACACAGTGTACAAATTGTATATATTTTTCGGGTAAAGTTTCGGGTAAAGTTTCGCAAAGTTTCGGTAAAGTTTCTGGTACAGTTTCGGGTAAAGTTTCGGGTAAAGTTTCTGGTAAAGTTTCGGGTAAAGTTTCGAATAAAGTTTCTGGTAAAGTTTCGGGTAAAATTTCGGGTAAAGTTTCAGGTAAAGTTTCGGGTAAAGTTTCGGATAAAGTTTCTGGTAAAGTTTCTGGTAACTTACCCTAAAACTATGGTAAAATGGTACTCGTGCGATTGTCGCGCTCCTGGTGACGCTAGGTTCGCTACCAATGGCTCAAATGGTAGCCAATGGAACCTACTAGGTGGCCCAAAGCGTTTGAGCCACCACTCGGACGCACCCGATCCTCAAGAGCGCGTCAAAGTGAAAAAATCGGTTTTCGGTGATTGTCGCGCTCCTGTTGATCGTGGAGTGATGGTGGATGGATGAAAAAGTTAGTGCTCGATAGCACCAACATGTATAAATAGAATTCCATCCACTTAGTGCATCCGTTCCATCCGCCAGTGACCACCAAAGGTGCATCATTGGGTGACCATCGACATATGGTACTCGTGCGATTGTCGCGCTCCTGGTGACGCTAGGTTCGCTACCAATGGCTCAAATGGTAGCCAATGGAACCTACTAGGTGGCCCAAAGCGTTTGAGCCACCACCCGGACGCACCCGATCCTCAAGAGCGCGTCAAAGTGAAAAAATCGGTTTTTGGTGATTGTCGCGCTCCTGGTGCTCGTGGAGTGATGGTGGATGGATGAAAAAGTTAGTGCTCGATAGCACCAACATGTATAAATAGAATTCCATCCACTTAGTGCATCCGTTCCATCCGCCAGTGACCACCAAAGGTGCATCATTGGGTGACCATCGACATATGGTACTCGTGCGATTGTCGCGCTCCTGGTGACGCTAGGTTCGCTACCAATGGCTCAAATGGTAGCCAATGGAACCTACTAGGTGGCCCAAAGCGTTTGAGCCACCACTCGGACGCACCCGATCCTCAAGAGCGCGTCAAAGTGAAAAAATCGGTTTTCGGTGATTGTCGCGCTCCTGTTGATCGTGGAGTGATGCTGGATGGATGAAAAAGTTAGTGCTCGATAGCACCAACATGTATAAATAGAATTCCATCCACTTAGTGCATCCGTTCCATCCGCCAGTGACCACCAAAGGTGCATCATTGGGTGACCATCGACATATGGTACTCGTGCGATTGTCGCGCTCCTGGTGACGCTAGGTTCGCTACCAATGGCTCAAATGGTAGCCAATGGAACCTACTAGGTGGCCCAAAGCGTTTGAGCCACCACTCGGACGCACCCGATCCTCAAGAGCGCGTCAAAGTGAAAAAATCGGTTTTTGGTGATTGTCGCGCTCCTGGTGCTCGTGGAGTGATGGTGGATGGATGAAAAAGTTAGTGCTCGATAGCACCAACATGTATAAATAGAATTCCATCCACTTAGTGCATCCGTTCCATCCGCCAGTGACCACCAAAGGTGCATCATTGGGTGACCATCGACATATGGTACTCGTGCGATTGTCGCGCTCCTGGTGACGCTAGGTTCGCTACCAATGGCTCAAATGGTAGCCAATGGAACCTACTAGGTGGCCCAAAGCGTTTGAGCCACCACTCGGACGCACCCGATCCTCAAGAGCGCGTCAAAGTGAAAAAATCGGTTTTCGGTGATTGTCGCGCTCCTGTTGATCGTGGAGTGATGGTGGATGGATGAAAAAGTTAGTGCTCGATAGCACCAACATGTATAAATAGAATTCCATCCACTTAGTGCATCCGTTCCATCCGCCAGTGACCACCAAAGGTGCATCATTGGGTGACCATCGACATATGGTACTCGTGCGATTGTCGCGCTCCTGGTGACGCTAGGTTCGCTACCAATGGCTCAAATGGTAGCCAATGGAACCTACTAGGTGGCCCAAAGCGTTTGAGCCACCACTCGGACGCACCCGATCCTCAAGAGCGCGTCAAAGTGAAAAAATCGGTTTTCGGTGATTGTCGCGCTCCTGTTGATCGTGGAGTGATGGTGGATGGATGAAAAAGTTAGTGCTCGATAGCACCAACATGTATAAATAGAATTCCATCCACTTAGTGCATCCGTTCCATCCGCCAGTGACCACCAAAGGTGCATCATTGGGTGACCATCGACATATGGTACTCGTGCGATTGTCGCGCTCCTGGTGACGCTAGGTTCGCTACCAATGGCTCAAATGGTAGCCAATGGAACCTACTAGGTGGCCCAAAGCGTTTGAGCCACCACCCGGACGCACCCGATCCTCAAGAGCGCGTCAAAGTGAAAAAATCGGTTTTTATGGTACTCATGAGATTGTCGCGCTCCTGGTGCTCGTGGAGTTGCTACCAATGGCTGTAATGGTATGCCAATGGAAAGTTAGTGCTCGATAGCACCAACATGTATAAATAGAATTCCATCCACCCGGCATCCGTTCCATCCGCCAGTGACCACCAAGAGGTGCATCATTTGACCATCGACATATGGTACTCGTGCGATTGTCGCGCTCCTGGTGACGCTAAGTTCGCTACCAATGGCTCAAATGGTAGCCAATGGAACCTACTAGGTGGCCCAAAGCGTTTGAGCCACCACCCGGACGCACCCGATCCTCACGAGCGCGTCAAAGTGAAAAAATCGGTTTTTATGGTACTCATATGATTGTCGCGCTCCTGTTGATCGTGGAGTGATGGTGGATGGATGAAAAAGTTAGTGCTCGATAGCACCAACATGTATAAATAGAATTCCATCCACCTAGTGCATCCGTTCCATCCGCCAGTGACCACCAAAGGTGCATCATTGGGTGACCATCGACATATGGTACTCGTGCGATTGTCGCGCTCCTGGTGACGCTAGGTTCGCTACCAATGGCTCAAATGGTAGCCAATGGAACCTACTAGGTGGCCCAAAGCGTTTGAGCCACCACCCGGACGCACCCGATCCTCAAGAGCGCGTCAAAGTGAAAAAATCGGTTTTTGGTGATTGTCGCGCTCTCTGTTGAACCACCAACGCTGATGGTGGCCATGGATGAAAAAGTTAGTGCTCGATAGCACCAACATGTATAAATAGAACTCCATCCACCTAGTGCATCCGTTCCATCCGCCAGTGACCACCAAAGGTGCATCATTGGGTGACCATCGACATATGGTACTCGTGCGATTGTCGTGCTCCTGGTGACGCTAGGTTCGCTACCAATGGCTCAAATGGTAGCCAATGGAACCTACTAGGTGGCCCAAAGCGTTTGAGCCACCACTCGGACGCACCCGATCCTCAAGAGCGCGTCAAAGTGAAAAAATCGGTTTTTGGTGATTGTCGCGCTCCTGTTGATCGTGGAGTGATGGTGGATGGATGAAAAAGTTAGTGCTCGATAGCACCAACATGTATAAATAGAACTCCATCCACCTAGTGCATCCGTTCCATCCGCCAGTGACCACCAAAGGTGCATCATTGGGTGACCATCGACATATGGTACTCGTGCGATTGTCGCGCTCCTGGTGACGCTAGGTTCGCTACCAATGGCTCAAATGGTAGCCAATGGAACCTACTAGGTGGCCCAAAGCGTTTGAGCCACCACTCGGACGCACCCGATCCTCAAGAGCGCGTCAAAGTGAAAAAATCGGTTTTCGGTGATTGTCGCGCTCCTGTTGATCGTGGAGTGATGGTGGATGGATGAAAAAGTTAGTGCTCGATAGCACCAACATGTATAAATAGAATTCCATCCACTTAGTGCATCCGTTCCATCCGCCAGTGACCACCAAAGGTGCATCATTGGGTGACCATCGACATATGGTACTCGTGCGATTGTCGCGCTCCTGGTGACGCTAGGTTCGCTACCAATGGCTCAAATGGTAGCCAATGGAACCTACTAGGTGGCCCAAAGCGTTTGAGCCACCACCCGGACGCACCCGATCCTCAAGAGCGCGTCAAAGTGAAAAAATCGGTTTTTGGTGATTGTCGCGCTCCTGGTGCTCGTGGAGTGATGGTGGATGGATGAAAAAGTTAGTGCTCGATAGCACCAACATGTATAAATAGAATTCCATCCACTTAGTGCATCCGTTCCATCCGCCAGTGACCACCAAAGGTGCATCATTGGGTGACCATCGACATATGGTACTCGTGCGATTGTCGCGCTCCTGGTGACGCTAGGTTCGCTACCAATGGCTCAAATGGTAGCCAATGGAACCTACTAGGTGGCCCAAAGCGTTTGAGCCACCACTCGGACGCACCCGATCCTCAAGAGCGCGTCAAAGTGAAAAATCGGTTTTCGGTGATTGTCGCGCTCCTGTTGATCGTGGAGTGATGCTGGATGGATGAAAAAGTTAGTGCTCGATAGCACCAACATGTATAAATAGAATTCCATCCACTTAGTGCATCCGTTCCATCCGCCAGTGACCACCAAAGGTGCATCATTGGGTGACCATCGACATATGGTACTCGTGCGATTGTCGCGCTCCTGGTGACGCTAGGTTCGCTACCAATGGCTCAAATGGTAGCCAATGGAACCTACTAGGTGGCCCAAAGCGTTTGAGCCACCACCCGGACGCACCCGATCCTCAAGAGCGCGTCAAAGTGAAAAAATCGGTTTTTGGTGATTGTCGCGCTCCTGGTGATCGTGGAGTGATGGTGGATGGATGAAAAAGTTAGTGCTCGATAGCACCAACATGTATAAATAGAATTCCATCCACTTAGTGCATCCGTTCCATCCGCCAGTGACCACCAAAGGTGCATCATTGGGTGACCATCGACATATGGTACTCGTGCGATTGTCGCGCTCCTGGTGACGCTAGGTTCGCTACCAATGGCTCAAATGGTAGCCAATGGAACCTACTAGGTGGCCCAAAGCGTTTGAGCCACCACTCGGACGCACCCGATCCTCAAGAGCGCGTCAAAGTGAAAAAATCGGTTTTCGGTGATTGTCGCGCTCCTGTTGATCGTGGAGTGATGGTGGATGGATGAAAAAGTTAGTGCTCGATAGCACCAACATGTATAAATAGAATTCCATCCACTTAGTGCATCCGTTCCATCCGCCAGTGACCACCAAAGGTGCATCATTGGGTGACCATCGACATATGGTACTCGTGCGATTGTCGCGCTCCTGGTGACGCTAGGTTCGCTACCAATGGCTCAAATGGTAGCCAATGGAACCTACTAGGTGGCCCAAAGCGTTTGAGCCACCACTCGGACGCACCCGATCCTCAAGAGCGCGTCAAAGTGAAAAAATCGGTTTTCGGTGATTGTCGCGCTCCTGTTGATCGTGGAGTGATGGTGGATGGATGAAAAAGTTAGTGCTCGATAGCACCAACATGTATAAATAGAATTCCATCCACTTAGTGCATCCGTTCCATCCGCCAGTGACCACCAAAGGTGCATCATTGGGTGACCATCGACATATGGTACTCGTGCGATTGTCGCGCTCCTGGTGACGCTAGGTTCGCTACCAATGGCTCAAATGGTAGCCAATGGAACCTACTAGGTGGCCCAAAGCGTTTGAGCCACCACCCGGACGCACCCGATCCTCAAGAGCGCGTCAAAGTGAAAAAATCGGTTTTTGGTGATTGTCGCGCTCCTGGTGCTCGTGGAGTGATGGTGGATGGATGAAAAAGTTAGTGCTCGATAGCACCAACATGTATAAATAGAATTCCATCCACTTAGTGCATCCGTTCCATCCGCCAGTGACCACCAAAGGTGCATCATTGGGTGACCATCGACATATGGTACTCGTGCGATTGTCGCGCTCCTGGTGACGCTAGGTTCGCTACCAATGGCTCAAATGGTAGCCAATGGAACCTACTAGGTGGCCCAAAGCGTTTGAGCCACCACCCGGACGCACCCGATCCTCAAGAGCGCGTCAAAGTGAAAAATCGGGTTTCGGTGATTGTCGCGCTCCTGTTGATCGTGGAGTGATGGTGGATGGATGAAAAAGTTAGTGCTCGATAGCACCAACATGTATAAATAGAATTCCATCCACCTAGTGCATCCGTTCCATCCGCCAGTGACCACCAAAGGTGCATCATTGGGTGACCATCGACATATGGTACTCGTGCGATTGTCGCGCTCCTGGTGACGCTAGGTTCGCTACCAATGGCTCAAATGGTAGCCAATGGAACCTACTAGGTGGCCCAAAGCGTTTGAGCCACCAACCGGACGCACCCGATCCTCACGAGCACGTCAAAGTGAAAAAAATCGGTTTTTACGGTACTCACGTGATTGTCGCGCTCCTGGTGACGCTAAGTTCGCTACCAATGGCTCAAATGGTAGCCAATGGAACCTACTAGGTGGCCCAAAGCGTTTGAGCCACCACTGGACGCACCCGATCCTCAAGAGCGCGTCAAAGTGAAAAAATCGGTTTTCGGTGATTGTCGCGCTCCTGTTGATCGTGGAGTGATGCTGGATGGATGAAAAAGTTAGTGCTCGATAGCACCAACATGTATAAATAGAATTCCATCCACTTAGTGCATCCGTTCCATCCGCCAGTGACCACCAAAGGTGCATCATTGGGTGACCATCGACATATGGTACTCGTGCGATTGTCGCGCTCCTGGTGACGCTAGGTTCGCTACCAATGGCTCAAATGGTAGCCAATGGAACCTACTAGGTGGCCCAAAGCGTTTGAGCCACCACCCGGACGCACCCGATCCTCAAGAGCGCGTCAAAGTGAAAAAATCGGTTTTTGGTGATTGTCGCGCTCCTGGTGCTCGTGGAGTGATGGTGGATGGATGAAAAAGTTAGTGCTCGATAGCACCAACATGTATAAATAGAATTCCATCCACTTAGTGCATCCGTTCCATCCGCCAGTGACCACCAAAGGTGCATCATTGGGTGACCATCGACATATGGTACTCGTGCGATTGTCGCGCTCCTGGTGACGCTAGGTTCGCTACCAATGGCTCAAATGGTAGCCAATGGAACCTACTAGGTGGCCCAAAGCGTTTGAGCCACCACTCGGACGCACCCGATCCTCAAGAGCGCGTCAAAGTGAAAAATCGGTTTTCGGTGATTGTCGCGCTCCTGTTGATCGTGGAGTGATGGCTGGATGTAAGAAAAACTAAGTGCTCGATAGCACCAACATGTATAAATAGAATTCCATCCACTTAGTGCATCCGTTCCATCCGCCAGTGACCACCAAAGGTGCACCATGGGATGACCATCGACATATGGTACTCGTGCGATTGTCGCGCTCCTGGTGACGCTAGGTTCGCTACCAATGGCTCAAATGGTAGCCAATGGAACCTACTAGGTGGCCCAAAGCGTTTGAGCCACCACCCGGACGCACCCGATCCTCAAGAGCGCGTCAAAGTGAAAAATCGGTTTTTGGTGATTGTCGCGCTCCTGGTGCTCGTGGAGTGATGATGGATGGATGAAAAAGTTAGTGCTCGATAGCACCAACATGTATAAATAGAATTCCATCCACTTAGTGCATCCGTTCCATCCGCCAGTGACCACCAAAGGTGCATCATTGGGTGACCATCGACATATGGTACTCGTGCGATTGTCGCGCTCCTGGTGACGCTAGGTTCGCTACCAATGGCTCAAATGGTAGCCAATGGAACCTACTAGGTGGCCCAAAGCGTTTGAGCCACCACTGGACGCACCCGATCCTCAAGAGCGCGTCAAAGTGAAAAAATCGGTTTTCGGTGATTGTCGCGCTCCTGTTGATCGTGGAGTGATGGTGGATGGATGAAAAAGTTAGTGCTCGATAGCACCAACATGTATAAATAGAATTCCATCCACTTAGTGCATCCGTTCCATCCGCCAGTGACCACCAAAGGTGCATCATTGGGTGACCATCGACATATGGTACTCGTGCGATTGTCGCGCTCCTGGTGACGCTAGGTTCGCTACCAATGGCTCAAATGGTAGCCAATGGAACCTACTAGGTGGCCCAAAGCGTTTGAGCCACCACTCGGACGCACCCGATCCTCAAGAGCGCGTCAAAGTGAAAAAATCGGTTTTCGGTGATTGTCGCGCTCCTGTTGATCGTGGAGTGATGGTGGATGGATGAAAAGTTAGTGCTCGATAGCACCAACATGTATAAATAGAATTCCATCCACCTAGTGCATCCGTTCCATCCGCCAGTGACCACCAAAGGTGCATCATTGGGTGACCATCGACATATGGTACTCGTGCGATTGTCGCGCTCCTGGTGACGCTAGGTTCGCTACCAATGGCTCAAATGGTAGCCAATGGAACCTACTAGGTGGCCCAAAGCGTTTGAGCCACCACCCGGACGCACCCGATCCTCAAGAGCGCGTCAAAGTGAAAAATCGGTTTTCGGTGATTGTCGCGCTCCTGTTGATCGTGGAGTGATGGTGGATGGATGAAAAAGTTAGTGCTCGATAGCACCAACATGTATAAATAGAATTCCATCCACCTAGTGCATCCGATCCATCCGCCAGTGACCACCAAAGGTGCATCATTGGGTGACCATCGACATATGGTACTCGTGCGATTGTCGCGCTCCTGGTGACGCTAGGTTCGCTACCAATGGCTCAAATGGTAGCCAATGGAACCTACTAGGTGGCCCAAAGCGTTTGAGCCACCAACCGGACGCACCCGATCCTCACGAGCACGTCAAAGTGAAAAAAATCGGTTTTTACGGTACTCACGTGATTGTCGCGCTCCTGGTGACGCTAAGTTATGGCTGGATGGATGAAAAGTTAGTGCTCGATAGCACCAACATGTATAAATAGAATTCCATCCACCCGGACGCACCCGTTCCATCCGCCAGTGACCACCAAAGGTGCATCATTGGGTGACCATCGACATATGGTACTCTTTTGATTGTCGCGCTCCTGGTGACGCTAAGTTCGCTACCAATCGCTCTAATGGTAGCCAATGGAACCTACTAGGTGGCCCAAAGCGTTTGAGCCACCACCCGGACGCACCCGATCCTCACGAGCGCGTCAAAGTGAAAGAATCGGTTTTCATGGTACTCATGTGATTGTCGCGCTCCTGGTGACGCTAAGTTCGCTACCAATGGCTCTAATGGTAGCCAATGGAACCTACTAGGTGGCCCAAAGCGTTTGAGCCACCACCCGGACGCACCCGATCCTCACGAGCGCGTCAAAGTGAAAAAATCGGTTTTTATGGTACTCATGTGATTGTCGCGCTCCTGGTGACGCTAAGTTCGCTACCAATGGCTCTAATGGTAGCCAATGGAACCTACTAGGTGGCCCAAAGCGTTTGAGCCACCACCCGGACGCACCCGATCCTCAAGAGCGCGTCAAAGTGAAAAAATCGGTTTTTAGTGAATTTTAGCTCATCTCTGAACCACCAACGCTTGCGCGGCCATTTTTTGCTAGTACATTTGAAAATCTTACACTTTCCCAGGTTCGCCACCATTTCTAATCGATGACAACGACACGTGGCCCCCTATAGGTGAGAAATTGTACCATACAGAACATTACAGTATACACATTTGAAAATCTTACACTTTCCAGGTTCGCCACCATTTCTAATCGATGACAACTACCCGTGGCCCCCTATAGGTGAGAAATTGTACCATATAGAACATTACAGTGTACACACAGTGTAGAAACTGTATATATTAAATATATTAAAACTTTTGTAACTGTTTTTTGGTACAGTTTCGGGTAAAGTTTCGGGTAAAGTTTCTGGTAAAGTTTCGGGTAAAGTTTCGAATAAAGTTTCTGGTAAAGTTTCGGGTAAAATTTCGGGTAAAGTTTCAGGTAAAGTTTCGGGTAACTTACCCTAAAACTATGGTAAAATGGTACTCGTGCGATTGTCGCGCTCCTGGTGACGCTAGGTTCGCTACCAATGGCTCAAATGGTAGCCAATGGAACCTACTAGGTGGCCCAAAGCGTTTGAGCCACCACTCGGACGCACCCGATCCTCAAGAGCGCGTCAAAGTGAAAAAATCGGTTTTCGGTGATTGTCGCGCTCCTGTTGATCGTGGAGTGATGGTGGATGGATGAAAAAGTTAGTGCTCGATAGCACCAACATGTATAAATAGAATTCCATCCACTTAGTGCATCCGTTCCATCCGCCAGTGACCACCAAAGGTGCATCATTGGGTGACCATCGACATATGGTACTCGTGCGATTGTCGCGCTCCTGGTGACGCTAGGTTCGCTACCAATGGCTCAAATGGTAGCCAATGGAACCTACTAGGTGGCCCAAAGCGTTTGAGCCACCACCCGGACGCACCCGATCCTCAAGAGCGCGTCAAAGTGAAAAAATCGGTTTTTGGTGATTGTCGCGCTCCTGGTGCTCGTGGAGTGATGGTGGATGGATGAAAAAGTTAGTGCTCGATAGCACCAACATGTATAAATAGAATTCCATCCACTTAGTGCATCCGTTCCATCCGCCAGTGACCACCAAAGGTGCATCATTGGGTGACCATCGACATATGGTACTCGTGCGATTGTCGCGCTCCTGGTGACGCTAGGTTCGCTACCAATGGCTCAAATGGTAGCCAATGGAACCTACTAGGTGGCCCAAAGCGTTTGAGCCACCACTCGGACGCACCCGATCCTCAAGAGCGCGTCAAAGTGAAAAAATCGGTTTTCGGTGATTGTCGCGCTCCTGTTGATCGTGGAGTGATGCTGGATGGATGAAAAAGTTAGTGCTCGATAGCACCAACATGTATAAATAGAATTCCATCCACTTAGTGCATCCGTTCCATCCGCCAGTGACCACCAAAGGTGCATCATTGGGTGACCATCGACATATGGTACTCGTGCGATTGTCGCGCTCCTGGTGACGCTAGGTTCGCTACCAATGGCTCAAATGGTAGCCAATGGAACCTACTAGGTGGCCCAAAGCGTTTGAGCCACCACCCGGACGCACCCGATCCTCAAGAGCGCGTCAAAGTGAAAAAATCGGTTTTTGGTGATTGTCGCGCTCCTGGTGCTCGTGGAGTGATGGTGGATGGATGAAAAAGTTAGTGCTCGATAGCACCAACATGTATAAATAGAATTCCATCCACTTAGTGCATCCGTTCCATCCGCCAGTGACCACCAAAGGTGCATCATTGGGTGACCATCGACATATGGTACTCGTGCGATTGTCGCGCTCCTGGTGACGCTAGGTTCGCTACCAATGGCTCAAATGGTAGCCAATGGAACCTACTAGGTGGCCCAAAGCGTTTGAGCCACCACTCGGACGCACCCGATCCTCAAGAGCGCGTCAAAGTGAAAAATCGGTTTTCGGTGATTGTCGCGCTCCTGTTGATCGTGGAGTGATGCTGGATGGATGAAAAAGTTAGTGCTCGATAGCACCAACATGTATAAATAGAATTCCATCCACTTAGTGCATCCGTTCCATCCGCCAGTGACCACCAAAGGTGCATCATTGGGTGACCATCGACATATGGTACTCGTGCGATTGTCGCGCTCCTGGTGACGCTAGGTTCGCTACCAATGGCTCAAATGGTAGCCAATGGAACCTACTAGGTGGCCCAAAGCGTTTGAGCCACCACCCGGACGCACCCGATCCTCAAGAGCGCGTCAAAGTGAAAAATCGGTTTTTGGTGATTGTCGCGCTCCTGGTGCTCGTGGAGTGATGATGGATGGATGAAAAAGTTAGTGCTCGATAGCACCAACATGTATAAATAGAATTCCATCCACTTAGTGCATCCGTTCCATCCGCCAGTGACCACCAAAGGTGCATCATTGGGTGACCATCGACATATGGTACTCGTGCGATTGTCGCGCTCCTGGTGACGCTAGGTTCGCTACCAATGGCTCAAATGGTAGCCAATGGAACCTACTAGGTGGCCCAAAGCGTTTGAGCCACCACTGGACGCACCCGATCCTCAAGAGCGCGTCAAAGTGAAAACATCGGTTTTCGGTGATTGTCGCGCTCCTGTTGATCGTGGAGTGATGGTGGATGGATGAAAAAGTTAGTGCTCGATAGCACCAACATGTATAAATAGAATTCCATCCACTTAGTGCATCCGTTCCATCCGCCAGTGACCACCAAAGGTGCATCATTGGGTGACCATCGACATATGGTACTCGTGCGATTGTCGCGCTCCTGGTGACGCTAGGTTCGCTACCAATGGCTCAAATGGTAGCCAATGGAACCTACTAGGTGGCCCAAAGCGTTTGAGCCACCACTGGACGCACCCGATCCTCAAGAGCGCGTCAAAGTGAAAAATCGGTTTTCGGTGATTGTCGCGCTCCTGTTGATCGTGGAGTGATGCTGGATGGATGAAAAAGTTAGTGCTCGATAGCACCAACATGTATAAATAGAATTCCATCCACTTAGTGCATCCGTTCCATCCGCCAGTGACCACCAAAGGTGCATCATTGGGTGACCATCGACATATGGTACTCGTGCGATTGTCGCGCTCCTGGTGACGCTAGGTTCGCTACCAATGGCTCAAATGGTAGCCAATGGAACCTACTAGGTGGCCCAAAGCGTTTGAGCCACCACCCGGACGCACCCGATCCTCAAGAGCGCGTCAAAGTGAAAAAATCGGTTTTTGGTGATTGTCGCGCTCCTGGTGCTCGTGGAGTGATGGTGGATGGA
This sequence comes from Zeugodacus tau, assembly GCA_031772095.1. Classification (NCBI taxonomy): domain Eukaryota; kingdom Metazoa; phylum Arthropoda; class Insecta; order Diptera; family Tephritidae; genus Zeugodacus; species Zeugodacus tau. The sequence goes on from JAMOBL010000010.1 coordinate 16,749, forward strand.
TGAAAAAGTTAGTGCTCGATAGCACCAACATGTATAAATAGAATTCCATCCACTTAGTGCATCCGTTCCATCCGCCAGTGACCACCAAAGGTGCATCATTGGGTGACCATCGACATATGGTACTCGTGCGATTGTCGCGCTCCTGGTGACGCTAGGTTCGCTACCAATGGCTCAAATGGTAGCCAATGGAACCTACTAGGTGGCCCAAAGCGTTTGAGCCACCACCCGGACGCACCCGATCCTCAAGAGCGCGTCAAAGTGAAAAAATCGGTTTTCGGTGATTGTCGCGCTCCTGTTGATCGTGGAGTGATGGTGGATGGATGAAAAAGTTAGTGCTCGATAGCACCAACATGTATAAATAGAATTCCATCCACCTAGTGCATCCGATCCATCCGCCAGTGACCACCAAAGGTGCATCATTGGGTGACCATCGACATATGGTACTCGTGCGATTGTCGCGCTCCTGGTGACGCTAGGTTCGCTACCAATGGCTCAAATGGTAGCCAATGGAACCTACTAGGTGGCCCAAAGCGTTTGAGCCACCAACCGGACGCACCCGATCCTCACGAGCACGTCAAAGTGAAAAAAATCGGTTTTTACGGTACTCACGTGATTGTCGCGCTCCTGGTGACGCTAAGTTCGCTACCAATGGCTCAAATGGTAGCCAATGGAACCTACTAGGTGGCCCAAAGCGTTTGAGCCACCACTCGGACGCACCCGATCCTCAAGAGCGCGTCAAAGTGAAAAAATCGGTTTTCGGTGATTGTCGCGCTCCTGTTGATCGTGGAGTGATGCTGGATGGATGAAAAAGTTAGTGCTCGATAGCACCAACATGTATAAATAGAATTCCATCCACTTAGTGCATCCGTTCCATCCGCCAGTGACCACCAAAGGTGCATCATTGGGTGACCATCGACATATGGTACTCGTGCGATTGTCGCGCTCCTGGTGACGCTAGGTTCGCTACCAATGGCTCAAATGGTAGCCAATGGAACCTACTAGGTGGCCCAAAGCGTTTGAGCCACCACCCGGACGCACCCGATCCTCAAGAGCGCGTCAAAGTGAAAAAATCGGTTTTTGGTGATTGTCGCGCTCCTGGTGCTCGTGGAGTGATGGTGGATGGATGAAAAAGTTAGTGCTCGATAGCACCAACATGTATAAATAGAATTCCATCCACTTAGTGCATCCGTTCCATCCGCCAGTGACCACCAAAGGTGCATCATTGGGTGACCATCGACATATGGTACTCGTGCGATTGTCGCGCTCCTGGTGACGCTAGGTTCGCTACCAATGGCTCAAATGGTAGCCAATGGAACCTACTAGGTGGCCCAAAGCGTTTGAGCCACCACTGGACGCACCCGATCCTCAAGAGCGCGTCAAAGTGAAAAATCGGTTTTCGGTGATTGTCGCGCTCCTGTTGATCGTGGAGTGATGCTGGATGGATGAAAAAGTTAGTGCTCGATAGCACCAACATGTATAAATAGAATTCCATCCACTTAGTGCATCCGTTCCATCCGCCAGTGACCACCAAAGGTGCATCATTGGATGACCATCGACATATGGTACTCGTGCGATTGTCGCGCTCCTGGTGACGCTAGGTTCGCTACCAATGGCTCAAATGGTAGCCAATGGAACCTACTAGGTGGCCCAAAGCGTTTGAGCCACCACCCGGACGCACCCGATCCTCAAGAGCGCGTCAAAGTGAAAAAATCGGTTTTTGGTGATTGTCGCGCTCCTGGTGCTCGTGGAGTGATGATGGATGGATGAAAAAGTTAGTGCTCGATAGCACCAACATGTATAAATAGAATTCCATCCACTTAGTGCATCCGTTCCATCCGCCAGTGACCACCAAAGGTGCATCATTGGGTGACCATCGACATATGGTACTCGTGCGATTGTCGCGCTCCTGGTGACGCTAGGTTCGCTACCAATGGCTCAAATGGTAGCCAATGGAACCTACTAGGTGGCCCAAAGCGTTTGAGCCACCACTCGGACGCACCCGATCCTCAAGAGCGCGTCAAAGTGAAAAAATCGGTTTTCGGTGATTGTCGCGCTCCTGTTGATCGTGGAGTGATGGTGGATGGATGAAAAAGTTAGTGCTCGATAGCACCAACATGTATAAATAGAATTCCATCCACTTAGTGCATCCGTTCCATCCGCCAGTGACCACCAAAGGTGCATCATTGGGTGACCATCGACATATGGTACTCGTGCGATTGTCGCGCTCCTGGTGACGCTAGGTTCGCTACCAATGGCTCAAATGGTAGCCAATGGAACCTACTAGGTGGCCCAAAGCGTTTGAGCCACCACTCGGACGCACCCGATCCTCAAGAGCGCGTCAAAGTGAAAAAATCGGTTTTCGGTGATTGTCGCGCTCCTGTTGATCGTGGAGTGATGGTGGATGGATGAAAAAGTTAGTGCTCGATAGCACCAACATGTATAAATAGAATTCCATCCACCTAGTGCATCCGTTCCATCCGCCAGTGACCACCAAAGGTGCATCATTGGGTGACCATCGACATATGGTACTCGTGCGATTGTCGCGCTCCTGGTGACGCTAGGTTCGCTACCAATGGCTCAAATGGTAGCCAATGGAACCTACTAGGTGGCCCAAAGCGTTTGAGCCACCACCCGGACGCACCCGATCCTCAAGAGCGCGTCAAAGTGAAAAAATCGGTTTTCGGTGATTGTCGCGCTCCTGTTGATCGTGGAGTGATGGTGGATGGATGAAAAAGTTAGTGCTCGATAGCACCAACATGTATAAATAGAATTCCATCCACCTAGTGCATCCGATCCATCCGCCAGTGACCACCAAAGGTGCATCATTGGGTGACCATCGACATATGGTACTCGTGCGATTGTCGCGCTCCTGGTGACGCTAGGTTCGCTACCAATGGCTCAAATGGTAGCCAATGGAACCTACTAGGTGGCCCAAAGCGTTTGAGCCACCAACCGGACGCACCCGATCCTCACGAGCACGTCAAAGTGAAAAAAATCGGTTTTTACGGTACTCACGTGATTGTCGCGCTCCTGGTGACGCTAAGTTCGCTACCAATGGCTGTAATGGTAGCCAATGGAACCTACTAGGTGGCCCAAAGCGTTTGAGCCACCACCCGGACGCACCCGATCCTCAAGAGCGCGTCAAATTGAAAAAATCGGTTTTTATGGTACACATATGATTGTCGCGCTCCTGGTGACGCTAAGTTCGCTACCAATCGCTCTAATGGTAGCCAATGGAACCTACTAGGTGGCCCAAAGCGTTTGAGCCACCACCCGGACGCACCCGATCCTCACGAGCGCGTCAAAGTGAAAGAATCGGTTTTCATGGTACTCATGTGATTGTCGCGCTCCTGGTGACGCTAAGTTCGCTACCAATGGCTCTAATGGTAGCCAATGGAACCTACTAGGTGGCCCAAAGCGTTTGAGCCACCACCCGGACGCACCCGATCCTCACGAGCGCGTCAAAGAGAAAAAATCGGTTTTTATGGTACTCATGTGATTGTCGCGCTCCTGGTGACGCTAAGTTCGCTACCAATGGCTCTAATGGTAGCCAATGGAACCTACTAGGTGGCCCAAAGCGTTTGAGCCACCACCCGGACGCACCCGATCCTCAAGAGCGCGTCAAAGTGAAAAAATCGGTTTTTAGTGAATTTTAGCTCATCTCTGAACCACCAACGCTTGCGCGGCCATTTTTTGCTAGTACATTTGAAAATCTTACACTTTCCCAGGTTCGCCACCATTTCTAATCGATGACAACGACACGTGGCCCCCTATAGGTGAGAAATTGTACCATACAGAACATTACAGTATACACATTTGAAAATCTTACACTTTCCAGGTTCGCCACCATTTCTAATCGATGACAACTACCCGTGGCCCCCTATAGGTGAGAAATTGTACCATATAGAACATTACAGTGTACACACAGTGTAGAAACTGTATATATTAAATATATTAAAACTTTTGTAACTGTTTTTTGGTAAAGTTTCGGGTAAAGTTTCTGGTAAAGTTTCGGGTAAAATTTCGGGTAAAGTTTCTGGTAAAGTTTCGGGTAAAGTTTCGGATAAAGTTTCTGGTAAAGTTTCTGGTAACTTACCCTAAAACTATGGTAAAATGGTACTCGTGCGATTGTCGCGCTCCTGGTGACGCTAGGTTCGCTACCAATGGCTCAAATGGTAGCCAATGGAACCTACTAGGTGGCCCAAAGCGTTTGAGCCACCACTCGGACGCACCCGATCCTCAAGAGCGCGTCAAAGTGAAAAAATCGGTTTTCGGTGATTGTCGCGCTCCTGTTGATCGTGGAGTGATGCTGGATGGATGAAAAAGTTAGTGCTCGATAGCACCAACATGTATAAATAGAATTCCATCCACTTAGTGCATCCGTTCCATCCGCCAGTGACCACCAAAGGTGCATCATTGGGTGACCATCGACATATGGTACTCGTGCGATTGTCGCGCTCCTGGTGACGCTAGGTTCGCTACCAATGGCTCAAATGGTAGCCAATGGAACCTACTAGGTGGCCCAAAGCGTTTGAGCCACCACCCGGACGCACCCGATCCTCAAGAGCGCGTCAAAGTGAAAAAATCGGTTTTTGGTGATTGTCGCGCTCCTGGTGCTCGTGGAGTGATGGTGGATGGATGAAAAAGTTAGTGCTCGATAGCACCAACATGTATAAATAGAATTCCATCCACTTAGTGCATCCGTTCCATCCGCCAGTGACCACCAAAGGTGCATCATTGGGTGACCATCGACATATGGTACTCGTGCGATTGTCGCGCTCCTGGTGACGCTAGGTTCGCTACCAATGGCTCAAATGGTAGCCAATGGAACCTACTAGGTGGCCCAAAGCGTTTGAGCCACCACTCGGACGCACCCGATCCTCAAGAGCGCGTCAAAGTGAAAAAATCGGTTTTCGGTGATTGTCGCGCTCCTGTTGATCGTGGAGTGATGCTGGATGGATGAAAAAGTTAGTGCTCGATAGCACCAACATGTATAAATAGAATTCCATCCACTTAGTGCATCCGTTCCATCCGCCAGTGACCACCAAAGGTGCATCATTGGGTGACCATCGACATATGGTACTCGTGCGATTGTCGCGCTCCTGGTGACGCTAGGTTCGCTACCAATGGCTCAAATGGTAGCCAATGGAACCTACTAGGTGGCCCAAAGCGTTTGAGCCACCACCCGGACGCACCCGATCCTCAAGAGCGCGTCAAAGTGAAGGTTGCGGTGTTTGGTGATTGTCGCGCTCCTGGTGCTCGTGGAGTGATGGTGGATGGATGAAAAAGTTAGTGCTCGATAGCACCAACATGTATAAATAGAATTCCATCCACTTAGTGCATCCGTTCCATCCGCCAGTGACCACCAAAGGTGCATCATTGGGTGACCATCGACATATGGTACTCGTGCGATTGTCGCGCTCCTGGTGACGCTAGGTTCGCTACCAATGGCTCAAATGGTAGCCAATGGAACCTACTAGGTGGCCCAAAGCGTTTGAGCCACCACTCGGACGCACCCGATCCTCAAGAGCGCGTCAAAGTGAAAAAATCGGTTTTCGGTGATTGTCGCGCTCCTGTTGATCGTGGAGTGATGGTGGATGGATGAAAAAGTTAGTGCTCGATAGCACCAACATGTATAAATAGAATTCCATCCACTTAGTGCATCCGTTCCATCCGCCAGTGACCACCAAAGGTGCATCATTGGGTGACCATCGACATATGGTACTCGTGCGATTGTCGCGCTCCTGGTGACGCTAGGTTCGCTACCAATGGCTCAAATGGTAGCCAATGGAACCTACTAGGTGGCCCAAAGCGTTTGAGCCACCACTCGGACGCACCCGATCCTCAAGAGCGCGTCAAAGTGAAAAAATCGGTTTTCGGTGATTGTCGCGCTCCTGTTGATCGTGGAGTGATGCTGGATGGATGAAAAAGTTAGTGCTCGATAGCACCAACATGTATAAATAGAATTCCATCCACTTAGTGCATCCGTTCCATCCGCCAGTGACCACCAAAGGTGCATCATTGG
>JAMOBL010000094.1:0-43943 GCA_031772095.1 Zeugodacus tau
CAAAAATTTACGTCAGTTTTGGAAATGAACTGTTGTATCGACATTTTGTCAGTTTTTATTATATATTGAAAACGCATTTGACATTAAATGCTGTTCGTTGACGCAGTTTTTGATGTCAATTATTTTGTCCTAATTTGATATATATTTTTTTCTTCACAAACTGATGTTACTGATGGAAAATGGGAGTAATATGTCCACATCAGAGATCTGCATTGAGTACTAATAAAGTTAGTGCACTAACATTAGCCATAAAAATTGGTGCAAATGAGTACTTATATTAAAAAAAATGACTAATGCTTGGCATTTGTATGGCTCATGCCCTGCATGTCCAGCGCGACGTCAATGTAGCTAGGGTACCCTAGCCCTACCATTGCAAGCTTTGTCCGCTTTACAGTTACCAACGTTTCCGCGGTGACCGGGTACCCACACGAGTCGGATAGCAAAATAGCTAGAAGCTATTGATACGTTTTCAACGCTAGTATTGCCGATATGCTGTCGGGGTGTATACATACCTCTCTAAGAGAGAGATGCAATCGAACCGACGGAGAATTTCAGAGTGGCCCTGTTTGGTACCCATCATGTTCCAGCGTCTCTGAATCTGACAGCGAGCTTTGCCGCAATGTACCTACCGGAAATATCCACATGAGCGACGTGTAAAATGCCATTTAGAGCTATTGTTGTTTTTGTTCTTAGCGCTCCGCTGATTCCATGAGAACCGCTGTTTGGGCACGCTCCAGCTGCTTAGCTAGTGTGACTTTATCGTGTGCCTTCCACCCGACGACAACGCCATAGAACATTATAGCCTATCAAAGCCTTTCTCACTCTATGCTCAATGTTTGGCTTTCATGAGGGCTTCCTTTCATGGATCAGCCCAGGTATTTTAACTTATCCGCAGGTTGCAGACTAGAGACTCCCAATGAGGGGACAGTGTGATTTGGGATTTTATCCGTTTCCCTAGGGTTTATGGCAAAGTACTTCTATGCGCCCAGCGGACTACCATTTCTAGGTAACCTTGGGTCATCTCATACACGGTTTTAAGGAATTTTCCTTTAACCATAAAGGCTACATCATCAGCATAGGCCGTCACTTGTCTTGATATATGGATGAAACAGTCAAGCAACATTATGCAAACGGGCATCACAACACGCTAGAATCTCATAAAAAGAGACAAAAGCTGTTCAATTATATATATTCGTAATCCTCTAGATTGAAATCGCCCAGAACAATCATGGAATCAGTATTATCAGCAACTGAAAAAACGTTTTTTATTAAAGAAACATGGTGCATATCAGAGAACGGCATCGGCTGAAGGAAAAACATTCGTACGCGCTCAACAGCCGAATAATCTCACTGTTCGGATCAGCCGATCAAACTTGCATGCGCACACATTTTCGTTGTTGATTTTAAATTCACTCGGGTGTGTGCGATTTTTTGTTTCATTCCGAGTTTGTTCGGCTCGTGTTCAATATAATGATTTCGGGCGCTTGCTCATTCGGTTCAACAATCATTCTTTTGAACAAGAACAACACTCAGCTCGCAAAAATCAACTCGTACGATTTTACTCATGGTTGAAAATTACTAAAAGTGGGTTAACTCACTAACGAAAAACGACAGAAACACTAAATTTCACAGAAATAATAGTAGAAGGAAGCTGCACTCAGATTTTTTTTCAAAATGAAAAATGGGCGTGGCATCGCCCACTTATGGGTCAAAAACCATACCTCAGGAATTACTCGACAGATTTTAATGAAATTTGATATATAACACTTTCTTGACACCTTAATGACACGGGTGGAATATGGGCGAAATCGGTTCACAACCATGCCTACTTCCCATATAACTCAATTTTTAATTCCACCTGAATCCTTCACTTTATCATGCATACATAAGGAACCAATGAAGATAGCGGAAAAACTTTACACAAATAGTACATATCATCTCTGACTTCACTTGTGAAAAAATTGTCGAAAACGGACTACAACTTTTCAAGGCTCCAGATATCGAACATGTTGGAATCAGCGCCTAAGGGTAAATTTTAACCGTAAATTTGGGTAAATCTCTCAGGTAATTTAATGTAATTCAGAGGAAATTGTTTTCTTCTAATAGTTTTATGTTAAAAAAATTGTTTTCTTCTAATAGTTTTATGTTAAAAAAATTATTAAAATCGGGTCATAACATCTCCTAGCTCCCATATACCTAATTATAGGTTTTTCAAAAATACGGTGGGCTTTATTCTTTTTTATGCATATATGCATTGGTTAATATGTGAGATATATTAGCAAAGAAATTAAGTGAGCTTATAGTCTTGGATATAGTGTACCCTGCTGGTGAAAATGAAAAGAGTTACCTCAGCCACTCATATAAGTATATATTACGATTTTCGTTATTCTTTTAAACTTTATGCTGAATTTATGGGTAAATTTTGTATGCTTGTATGTTTCCTCAATAAATTGCGAGAGTATAAAATGTTCGGTTGCACGAACTTAGACTTTCACTTACTTGTTTTTTATTTAACTTTGCACTTACAGTTTCCTGCGTTTCACAATTATTGACATTTTGGCATCCAAAAAATTATAAGGCAGGGATATTAGTAGAAAAATAAGCTGATTTATGTATACAAATAAATTGTATTTCTCTGTCAAAATGGTAAAACAAATGGGAATTCAGCTGATAGAAAAACGTAACCATACGGTTACATATGACAGTATTTAAATAATATTTAAATGGCAAAGCGTGACCATTTAAATACAAATGTAAGTCAAATGTTGAAACTGAAATTAATTATTTTTCACTTAAATGTGTTTTGTGAAACCGGCTGTTAGTGTATCAATAAAGTGCATTATATAAATTAAAATTAACTAATAATCGAAAAAATCGCCACATAAAAATGGGGATATTTTCAACTTAAAATACGAATATCTCGAAAACACTTCTATAGAGTTTTCGAAGCAGCAGCAATTATATATATTTGTTATCTGGTGATCCTCCTCTTTCCATACCTATTTCAACCCTGAAATCGGGTGATACTTAACTTTAAAAGTTTCCCCAAGGATTATTAACAGTAAGTACACAAAATGAACTATTAATCTTCTTAAGTATCATTGAAATTAACTCGTGATTATTACACGATTTAAAATGATAATTAAAATACAACACTTTTATTGGTCACACCGTGAAAACATATAACTTCATAATATTTGCTTTTTAGCTCCAATGGTCTAAATTATTTTTTTCTGTTTTCCATTTTCTATGTTTCTTATTTTTAGAATGTGATCTGTTAAAAGACACATTATTTTAGTAAATGAAACTACAAATACCTGTATTGTAAATTACATTACGCATAGGGTTCATTGCGTTTGCAAGTTTTTGATATCAAACAATAAATTCGTAAAACGCACACGAGTTTTGAAAACTCATCTAAACGCAATACAAATTAGTACTTTTATTGCGAAAAGGGGAAAAAATTTAACGAAATTTACGATTCGATTGCCGCATTTATTTTTTTGCTTTTTGCGGATATTTTTAGCTTAGGCAATGCTGCTTACAGAAGTAACCCCTCTGAATACTGATTGTAGTTTTTCTTAATAGAAAAAGCATTCATTATAGTCGAGAAATTATCGCCTGTAGCCCCCTAAATAGAGCCGGTCTTTCAACGACCGAGAAAACTTCATATCTTAATTTTTACTCAAGTTACAGCTTGCACAGACGGACAGACATCCGGATTTACACATACTACTCGTCACCCCTGATCACTTGGGTATATATAACCCTATGTATCTAACTCGTTTAGTTTTTAGGTGGCCTACAAACAACCGTTAGGTGAGACAAAACTATAATACTCTCTTAATAACTTTTTGTTTCGAGAGTGGTAATAATGGATGATTAAGATCACAACCCAATATAATGAGTAGTTTGAGAAGCACTGAAACATGGCTTAAACGCAAACAGCTGTGAGCAAAAAATGAAAAAACGAATCAAAACCAAAAAGGGAAAATTAAACAAAATCCAAAGTATAAAAACGTTATACAACAATAAATAATGTAAATGACTTGGCAGCTTTAGAAGTTTACTAAGAACATAGTTAAAAATACTATTAAAATTTAAGTATAACTTACAGAAGCAATTCTAGCACACAATACTTAGCTTTAAGATTTCACTTAGCTCACGTAAAGCTATATTTAATAAAAAATTTAATATTCAAAGATAAAATTTCCCAAAATTTAAGGAACCGAGAAAAATACGAGAGCTTCACAGTTGACTGAGTTGCCAGAAAAAAACATCTTTGACTGCACTGATTGTAGATTTTTCCCAATAGAAAAACATTCATTAGGGTCGAGAAATCATCGCCTGTAGCTAAATATATCCAAGTCTTTAACCGACCGAGAACACTTCATGTAAACTTCTATTTGTTTTCGTATACATTTGCGGGGTAAGAGCGTCCCACACTAAAAAGTCAAAGTCTTCCAGAAGATCATCCTCAGAAATTCTTCAACCACTCTGGGTCTTGAGGAAATCATCTTTTCTGTTTTTATTCATATTTTCACTTTCACCGCAACTTCTTTCAAAATAGCTGCGGCTTTATCAAAATTTACACCTATATTGCAAACGAAGTTGTCAATCATCCGACACCAAAAATTTACGTCAGTTTTGGAAAATGAACTGTTGTATCGACATTTTGTCCAGTTTTTATTATATATTGAAAACGCATTTTTGACATTAAATGCTGTTCGTTGACGCATGTTTTTGATGTCAATTATTTTGTCCTAATTTGACTCCTTATATTTTTTTTTCCTTCACAAACTGATGTTACTGATGGAAAATGGGAGTAATATATGTCCCACATCAGAGATCTGCATTGAGTACTAATAAAGTTAGTGCACTAACATTAGCCATAAAAATTGGTGCAAATGAGTACTTATATTAAAAAAAATGACTCAATGTAGCTAGGGTACCCTAGCCCTACCATTGCAAGCTTTGTCCGCTTTACATGTCCATCATGTTCCAGCGTCTCTGAATCTGACAGCGAGCTTTGCCGCAATGTACCTACCGGAAATATCCACATGAGCGACGTGTAAAATGCCATTTAGAGCTATTGTTGTTTTTGTTCTTAGCGCTCCGCTGATTCCATGCAGAACCGCTGTTTGGGCACGCTCCAGCTGCTTAGCCTGGTGTGACTTTATCGTGTGCCTTCCACCCGACGACAACGCCATAGAACATTACTTAGCCTATCAAAGCCTTTCTCACTCTATGCTCAATGTTTGGCTTTCATGAGGAAGCTTCCCTTTCATCTGGATCAGCCCAGGAATATTTCAACTGTATCCTGCAGGTTGCAGACTAGAGACTGCCAATGAGGGGACAGTGTGATTTGGGATTTTATCCGTTTCCCTAGGGTTTATGGCAAAGCACTTCCTATGCGCCCAGCGGACTTCACCATTTCTGAGGTAACCTTGGGTCATCTCATACACGGTTTTAAGGAATTTTCGCTTTAACCATAAAGGCTACATCATCAGCATAGGCCGTCACTTGTCTTGATATATGGATGAAACGAGTCAAGCAACATTACTGCAAACGGGCATCACAACACGCTAGAATCTCATAAAAAGAGACAAAAACTGTTCAATTATATATATTACGTAATCCTCTAGATTGAAATCGCCCAGAACAATCATGGAATCAGTATTATCAGCAACTGAAAAAACGTTTTTATTAAAGAAACATGGGTGCATATCAAAGAGAACAGCATCGGCTGAATGAAAAACATTCGTACGCGCTCAACAGCCGAATAATCTCACTGTTCGGATCAGCCGATCAAACTTGCATGCGCTCACATTTTCGTTGTTGATTTTAAATTCACTCGGTGTGTGTGCGATTTTTGTTTCCTGTTCCGAAGAGTTTGTTCGGCTCGTGTTCAATATAATGATTTCGGGCGCTTGCTCATTCGGTTCAACAATCATTGTTTTGAACAAGAACAACACTCAGCTCGCAAAAAATCAACTCATGTATGATTTTACTCATGCGCTTGCAGCAATTGGCACTTTTTCTGCACATGTAGCAATGTGAGTCCATAGCGATAGGAAGATTTTGACTAAAAAGAACAACAACAAAAACAAGCTACAACAACATACTGCATAAGAAATTGATTTGCGGTACATGCAGTCATGCTTAACGCTCACATCGTTAATCGTCTTGTCGCTAATCGTTTTACTCATAATCGTTCAACTCAAGAATTGAAGACCGAATGATGCTTTCGTAATGACACATGCTCATTTATTGAACGCTGACTTTGTTTCAGTGAGTTGAATTGAGTGAGAAATGACGTTCAAATACAATTCTTTTATCGGTTTTGTATTGCAGGAATCCACTTACATTTTGATAATAATAGAGATTTGAATCCGCGATTTTTTGGAATTTGAGCAATTACAGGTTGGCTTTTGTTGCTTATGCTCGAATTCGCGCACGAAAAAACACCGGGTGGCCAAAATGATGTATCAAGTAGCATTTGAAAATAATCAGCAGATACGTCAATCTTAAAAGATGATATATCCCTTTCGTATTTAAAAGTTAACTGTTTCTGATATCAATATCGTTCGTTTTTAATTTCGACAGAAATGTAAAACTTTATATCTTTGACTGCAGTGTCCGAAGCTGAAGGAGTGGCCTGATTCTTTTATAGCAAGGAGTGGCTTGATCCTTGAGGGCACAGGAAGTTAGCTGATTCTTTATTAGACCGGACGTTTACACGTTTTGATGAGGAGTTTAGTATTGTCGTCTTGATCATTTAGATATTCGTAAATGATTGAAACAACATTTCATAATGTTTTAAAAACTTTAAATAACTCAATTTCCTGTCGGTCTACATTTTAACGGGCAAGACCAACGCAAACCCTTACCATCAAAAAATATAATCTAAGATCCACCTGTCAATCCAGCACATTTAAGATCAGAATCGCTTTTAATATTGCAGTATGGGAAAAAAATTTAAGTGGAATGAAAATCAAAATAGTAAACAAAAATAAAAATTATGTAAAATGAAATAAAATAACAAAATAAATGTAATACAGTAACAAGGAAGGAGAGGCTAAGTTGCCAAAAGGGAAAATTAAACAAAATCCAAAGTATAAAAGAAAATGTTATACAACAATAAATAATGTAAACGACTCGACACAAGAGCTTAAGAACATAGTTAAAATACTATTAAAATTTAAGTATAACACAGAAGCAATTTAGCTCACGTAAACTATATTTAATAAAAATTTAATATAAAAGATAAAATTTCAGGAACCGAGAAAAAATACGAGCTTCACAGTTGACGAGTTGCCAGAAAAAACACCTCTGACTACTGATTGTAGTTTTTCCCAATAGAAAAACATTAATTAGGGTCGAGAAATCATCGCCTGTAGCTAAATATATCCGGTCTATAACCGACCGAGAACACTCCATGTAAACTTGCCCATATTTGTTTCGTTTACACATTTGGGGTAAGGCGTCCCACTAAGAAGTCCAAAAGTCTTCCAGAGTCATCCTCAAGAGAAAAGTTCTTCCAACCACTTTCTGGGTCTTGAGAAATCATATTTTCTGTTTTAATTCATATTTTCACTTTCACCAACTTTTTTAAAAAGAAATAATTATATTTTCAATTTCTTCAACGGCTGTCAAAGCTGCCTTTAAAAAATGTACACCTATAGTGCAAACGCGTTGTTAATCATCTGACACACAAAATTTACGTCAGTTTTGGAAATAAACTGTTGTATCGACATTTTGTCAGTTTTTATTAGCATGTAATGAAGAAACGCATTTGACATTAAATGAATAGCTTATTCGTTGACGCAGTTCTTGATGTCAATTATTTTGCCTAATTTGATATATACTTTTTTCTTCACAAACTGATGTTACTGATGGAAAATGGGAGTAATATGTCCCACATCAGAGATCTGCATTGAGTACTAATAAAGGATTAGTGCACTAACTCATTAAGCCATAAAAATTGGTGCAAATGAGTACTTATATTAAAAAAATGACTAATGCTTGGCATTTGTATGGCTCATGCCCCTGCATGTCCAGCGCTCTTGCCGCGCAGGTGGAACCCATTCCACCACTCCCATTTCAATGTCCAATGTAGCTAGTGTACCCTAGCCCTATCGCACAAGCTTGTCCGCTCTGCAGTTACCAATGATTCCCGCGGTGAGCCGGGTACCCACACGAGTCGGATAGCAAAATAGCTAGAAGCTATTGATAAGATTTCAACGCTGGTATGTGCTGAACTGCTGTCAGGGGTGAATACATACCTACCTCTCTAAGAGAGAGATGCAAATCGAACCGATGGAGAAGGAGAATTTCAGAGTGGCCCTGTTTGGTACCCATCAGCATGTACCAGCGTCTCTGAATCTGACAGCGACCTTTGCCGCAAATGCACCTACCCGGAAATATCCGCAGGGGCGACTTGTAAGAGAAAATGCCATTTAGAGCTATTGGTGATGGTGTTGTTATTATTGACTTCCACAATGAAAAGTCAAACGTGCAAGTGCAATGTACTGAAGTGCACTCACCCAGCAATACCAACCAATGGTCGTAGATTCACTCACCACAATACAGAAGACCCACCAACTCCAACGCTGTACCTTTGCAAACCAACTATGATCGTCAGATGCAAGGATTACCTCCTAGACAACCCATTTCGTGGAGACCCACAACAGAGGCACCAAACATCTTTTCATCCTTGCAGCTACAACGCAAATACTCGAAGAAGGACTGCAATTGATTGCACCAGAATACGAAAAGGATGATATTATTGAAGTTATTGATGATGATTCAACGCCAGAAGCATTTGCGAGCGAAGAAATTAATTCATATGGATATCAAGATAAGATCTTTATTAACGGAAAGGAGATACCTAACTTCAGACAAAGAAGATTTGAACTTGTAGCAGTATATGTATGTAGGCGACCACATAGATATTATATATGAAGAATCCGTTGATGATATTGACGAATCCATTAATATCGGTGACTGTCAAATGCACTATATGAAAGAAGAAAGTAATGCAGACCTAACGATAATGAAACAGGTGAAAATACATACAAATATGTTAATCGAATCGATTATAGAAGAAGCCCAGGTGCAACATATAGGAGAAAATTGCAATTAAAAAAATACAATTGATTTCCGACTCAAAAGAAAAAGTTGTAAATAGATAATAAGACATTATTACAGCCAAAGCAAAGCAAACGACGAGAATCATTTGAACTTACAATATATAAAGGTGGATGTAAGTAACAACAATTTGGGTGTTACTAATACCATGGCAGCTTATGTTGGGAGCAGACATGGAAACAAACGGAATTATTCACGCGGTATTACATTAAAGGGAGATGACTTCTTTTCGAAACATATGTATGCGAATGTGAGACTGGTTTTCGTTTTCCCTACCAGTTACCAAAAGAAAAGTTACGATATCAGAAATAGATCGTGCTTCAACAACAAAATCTCGTATCTACCGCCACCCATGGCAGGACCCTCCGTTTTAAGAAGGAGGTGAGTTAACGACATAGCCTCAATCCAGGTCACACACACACATTCACATACATCTTATCTGTTAATATACATATATCCTAAACAAAGATGAACCACGTAAACAACATCAAACCAATAGAACTTGTCATTCGAACAACAGCAATGATTTATTATTACAATAACAACCAAGCAACATAGCAAGATAACAACAAAGAAGTTGCGACCAGATAACAGCAGCTACATTTCACTAGTATAAATAGATGGATCTTTTATTAAAATCAGTTTTTTGAGAATATCAATAAAGGCACGCAATTCGGCGTAGAAATAAATTTGTATTTTTTAAACTCATAAAACGATAAAACGATATTAACTGGCGGGGTATCCGCACCTGCGAAGGTTTTGTTTTTTCCCTGCCTTTCGCGGCAGACCCGCGGTTACCCTCCCGGGACACTGTCCGTTTAAAAAGTCGGTTCAGACTCCGTTTTCATTTTAGTGGGTTTATTGTTCATTATTTAATGGGTCCCTACATGAGGATACTCCGGTCTTGAAACCTTCGATAAGAAGCTTAATTTTTTCAAAAAATTTTCGAGCATTACCTCTGTCTGTCGGAGTGAGTTTGACATGCCGTTCCACAGTTCCCTTATACCGAGATGCTGATGAGTGCTCTCAGAGAGCAGGAGTGCAATTCGAGTAGAGTATTTCGTGGCTGTCTGTTGCGAGTGCAGCTTTTCGACGTCGAACATTCCTTGTGTTTGTTGACGGGCATTCTTTGCTGCCGCTTACCCGCTTGAAATACAAAAAAACGGCGGGGCCGATGATTGTCGGCGAAGAACTGGTAACTGCATGCATCAGGTTCTATGCAAAATATGGACGAAAGAAAGCATACAAGACGATTGGAATCTAAGTGTACTATGTCCAATCCACAAAAAGGGAGACTCCACAATCTGTGACAATTACCGTGAGATAAGCTTCCGCAATATCGCATATAAGGTTCTATCGAAAATACTGTGTAAAACACTAAAACCCACCATAAACAACCTGATTGGACTCAGTGTGGCTTTAGACCTGGAAAATCTACAACTGACAAAATCTTCACCACGCGCCAAATCTTGGAGAAGACCCGCGAAAGAGGGATCAGCACACACCATCTCTTTGTCGATTTTAAAGCTGCTGAAAAGGAGTTGCCTCTATGCCGCGATTTGGTATCCCCGCAAAATTAAACCACTTAACTTCATAGCTAGACACTACAAATATTAGTATGTGCATTTGATTTTTCCAATTTAATTTTATTGAGATTATTGCATGAGTTTTCTGCATTTTGAAAAAAAAGGCCGGAGATACTACCGTCCGTTGTACTACCAGAGCTGCTTGGGTTGGTCAACAATTAACACTAAAGTTTCTTTCAGAATCAGTTTAAGTTGTTATTTTTATACTCTCGCAACAAAGTAGCTACGAGACTATATTAGTTTTGTTCACATAACGGTTGTTTGTAACACCTAAAACTAGACGAGTTAGATATGCATGTGATTGGCGTTCAACCGTTTAGCGCCTGTTGGAGATTCCAAGTATAACCAGGTCGCTCTCCACCTGGTCCCTCCAACGGAGTGGAGGCCTTCCCTTCCTCGGCTTCTCCGGCGGGTACTGCATCGAACACTTTCAGAGCTGGAGTGTTTTCATCCATTCGTACAACAAGACCTAGCCAGCGTAGCCGCTGTCTTTTTATTCGCTGAACTATGTCAATGTCGTCGTATATTTCGTACAGCTCATCGTTTCATCGTCTGCGGTATCTGCCGTTGCCAATGTTCTGAGGTCCGTAAATCTTGCGCAAAATTTTCCTCTCGAAAACTCCTAGTGTCGTCTCATCTGGATGTTGACATCGTCCAAGCTTCTGCACCATAAAGCAGGACGGGAATGATAAGCGACTTGTAGAGTTTGATTTTGGTTCGTCGAGACTTAGGACTTTACTGTTCAATTGCCTACTCAGTCCAAAGTAGCACCTGTTGGCAAGAGTTATTCTGCGCTGGATTTCGAGGCTGACATTGTTGGTGTTGTTGATACTGGTCCCCAGGTATACGCAATTATCTACAACTTCGAAGTTATGACTGTCAACAGTGACATGGGAGCCAAGACGCGAGTGCGGCGACTGTTTGCTTGATGACAGCAGATATTTCGTCTTGTCCTCATTCACCTCCAGACAAACGGCGCGGTTGTTGCTTCCGATGATATCAATATCATCGGCGTACGCCAGCAGCTGTACACTCTTGTAGAAGATTGTACCTTCTCTATTTAGCTCTGCAGCTCGTATTATTTTTTCCAACATCAAGTTAAAGAAGTCGCACGATAGTGAGTCACCTTGTCTGAAACCTCGTTTGGTATCGAACGGCTCGGAGGCTGTATACATAAGGAACCAATGAAGATAGCGGAATAAAACTTTACACATGTTGTACATATCATCTCTCACTTCACTTGTGAAAAAAATTGTCGAAAACTGGCTATAACTTTTCAAGGCCCCAGATATCGAATATGTTGAACTCTGCGCCTAAGGGTAAATTTTAACCGAAAATTTGGGTAAATCTCTCAGATAATTTAATGTTATTCAAAGGAATTTTTCTACTAATAGTTTTCTGTTAAAAAACATCTCCTAGCTCCCATATACCTAATTATAGGTTTTTCAAAAATACGGTGGACTTTATTCCGCATATATGTATTGGTTAATATGTGAGATATCTTAGCAAAATTAAGTGAGCGTATCGTCTTGGATATAGTGTAAACTGCTGGTGAAATTGAAAGAATTACTCTCAGCCCTCATATATTATATATTACGATTTTCGTTATTCTATTAAACTTTATGCCGAATTTATTAATTTTGTATGTTTGTATGTTTCTTCAATAAATTGCGAGAGTATAAAATGTTCGGTTGCACCTGAACTTAGGCTTTCCTAACTTGTTGTATATGTAATTTTATTGTTAGGGTCTACAAATTCTAATATATGACGGTCGAGAAATTTTGCAAATTACTTCTTCTTCCAAAGAAAGTCTTCTCTTATATCGGTCTTATTCCATTTAGTATTAATCAATCATTAAACACTTAGGATAAGATATTAAAGGAAAACAAAAAATATAAATACATATAAAACAACAATTTGCTGATATAAGTGAAAATCCAACGAAACTCCAACAGTAGAAACAACAACAGTAAAGCTAATAATAACAGCAACAACAGAAACACCTTTTGCTTCACAAGGCGTAAATCAAATTTTATTGACAAATTACAAAGAGAAGAGTATTACAAATTCAAGCATATCTTCTAAGGCGCACTGATGCGCAACATAAATTTTTCTAAAATATCACTTATTTATACAGGCTTTCAAATGGTGTTTAAATCTTACTCAATTCAATTCAACTACTAACTTTCTGTCCACTTAAACTGAGAAATTCGAATTGTATATAAATACACTTAAAAACATACATTTGCAAATATTTTTTATCAGAAAATTTAACCTGAGCTTGATGGTTTTGTAAATTTTTATAATCACTTGACATAGATACAATTTGATTACAGAATGTCTGCGCATTTTTTCGATTGTTCGAATATTCGATTGTTTTTTTCATAAATATGTAGTTTGAAGCTTCACTACATACTACGTTACGTATATGACATTTATTTTTCTGCTTAGGTGTACAGAGTTTTGGGCACTTTAAATTGGTATAATAGGTTTTTGAAGTTTATTTATTTTTATTTTTTTAAATTAATCCGAGAAATGAGCTCCTTTGGCCCCACTGTGCGACGATTTACCTTCATATACTATATATAATGATTTTCTATATTTTACTCTATCCTCTGACGAATATTGACAAAAATACACGTTTTTCATACAAAACATGTACCTGCATATATAAATATATTTACGATTTTTTTGCGTAAATACTAATGTATGTATAAAATGAATTCAAAATTTATCGTTATGGTAGAGTTTTATTGCAACTAGTTTGTAATAAGGATTATTGTAGTCTTTATTTCACTAGTTTGGGACTATCTTAAAAAGAAGATCGAATTGAACGACTGACGATAATTGCCACCGCCACTGACATCTCCGTGTTAAAGTGGAGAGTTGAAAACATTGCCTAGGTATTAAGCTAGAACAAATACTGTCATTAAAATAGCTAGTTCTATCCCAGTTCGGGGATAGTCGCATTATCTCCAGGGATATTATTGCGATGGGAAAATACGTATTTAAGTATACATATTTCATTGTTGCCGTACTAAAAACTTTCTTCTTCTTGACTGGCGTAGACACCGCTTACGCGGTTATAGCCGAGTCCAAAACAGCGCGCCACGTATCCCGACTTCTGGCAGTTTGGCGCCAATTCGTTATTCCAAGCGAAGCCAGGTCCCTCTCCACCTGGTCCTTCCATCGGAGTGGAGGTCTCCCTCTTCCTCTGCTTCCACCAGCGGGTACTGCATCGAATACTTTCAGAGCTGGAGTGTTTTCGTCCATTCGGACAACATGACCTAGCCAGCGTAGCCGCTGTTTTTTTATTCGCTGGACTATGTCTATGTCGGAGGATGGGACCATGTGTAGAAGTTCACGCAAGTGAGGAAAGTTTTTGATTGTCATTCACTTGGGAGTGGCCAGAAACGATTCTTCTCCACATGGTCCAAGCAGCTCACGACTTCCGGTTTTAGACCAAGTATCCTCTGGGTAGCCAACAGACATCCGTTTGAAGGCGAGCTAAAGTGAGAAGGCGAAGCCCGCTTATGCGGTTGTGCGTTGGGTTTGGGACCCACCACATAAAAACACCCCCCAATGGAAAATCTACGAAAGCCTCGGATAAGACACCCCCCTTTTGATGACGACCCCTGCAAACGTTTTAAGGATAATGATATAAGGGCATGCACCTGGAATGTCCGGACCCTTAATTGGGAAGGTGCCTCTGCCCAGCTGGTTGATGTCCTCATACGACTCAAGGCTGACATCACCGCCATCCAAGAAGTGCGATGGACGGGACAAGGACGGAAGAAGGTGGGTCCTTGTGACATCTACTACAGCGGCCATATAAAGGAGCACAAATTTGGTGTTGATTTGTGGTGGGAGAGAGACTCCGTCGCAGAGTCCCGGCATTCACCCCGTCGGATGAACGTCTTGCCACAATCCGCATCAAAGCGAGGTTCTTCAACCTATCGCTGATTTGCGCCCACGCCCCAACGGAAGAGAAGGACGATGTGACCAAAGATGCTTTCTATGAGCGCCTAGAACGCACCTATGAGCGCTGCTCCCGCCACGATGTAAAGTCGCGCTTGGCGATTTTAACGCCAGGGTGGGTAAAGAAGGTGTCTTTGGCACAACAGTCGGAAAATTCAGCCTCCATGACGAAACATCGCCAAACGGCCTGAGGCTGATCGACTTTCGCTGGGGCCCGAAATATGGTCGTCTGTAGTACCAGATTCCAGCATAAGAAAATACATCAAGCTACTTGGCTGTCTCCTGATCGAAACACGCGGAACCAAATCGATCACGTTGTGATAGACGGAAGACATGTCTCCTGCGTTTTAGACGTGCGTACGCTCCGAGGACCAAACATAGACTCGACCATTATCTGGTCGCAGCGAAGATACGCACCCGCCTCTGCGCAGCAAAGAACGCCCGTCAACAAACACAAAGAAGGTTCGACGTCGAAAGCTGCAATCGCAACAGACAGCCACGAAATACTCTACTCGACTTGCACTCCTGCTCTCTGAGAGCACTCATCAGCATCTCGGTATAAGGGAACTGTGGAACGGCATCTCAAACTCACTGCGTACTGCAGCCGAAACAACTGGCTTCGGCAACGACAAAACAAGCTGGTACGATGAGGAGTGCCGTCTCGCAGCGGAGAGAAAACAGACTGCCTACCTCGCAACGTCGCAAACGACCACAACACGTGCGGGATGGATAGATACCGAGAGCTGAAGAGGGAAGCGAGACGCATACTGCAGACAAAAAGAAAGAGGCCGAAATGCGTGAGTACGAAGAGTTTGAGAAGCTGGCAGACAGAGGGAATGCTCGAAAATTTTATGAAAAAATGAAGCGATTTAACGAAGGTTTCAAGACCGGAGCATCCTCATGTAGAGACCAAGGTGGTAATCTGGTAACCGATGTCCAGGCATACTGGGATTATGGAGGGAACACTTCTCCGACCTGCTTAATGTCAGTGAGAGTACAACACCAGGAGATGGCGAACCCGATCCCCCAATCGATGACGATGGAACAGATGTTTCATTACCTGACCATGAAGAAATCTGAATAGCAATTACCCGCTTGAAGAACAACAAAGCAGCGGGGGCCGATAGATTGTCGGCAGAACTATTCAAATACGGCGGCGAAGAACTGATAAGGTGCATGCATCAGCTTCTTTGCAAAATATGGTCGGAAGAAAGCATGCCTGACGATTGGAATCTCAGTGTGCTCTGCCCAATCCATAAAGGAGATCCCACAATCTGCGCCAATTACCGTGGGATCAGCCTCCTAAATATCGCATACAAGGTTCTATCGAGGGTACTGTGTGAAAGACTAAAGCCCACCGTCAACAAACTGATTGGACCTTATCAGTGTGGCTTTAGACCTGGAAAATCAACAACTGACCAGATATTCACCATGCGCCAAATCTTGAAGAAGACCCGTGAAAAGAGGATCGACACACACCATCTCTTTGTCGATTTTAAAGCTGCTTTCGACAGCACGAAAAGGATTTGCCTTATGCCTCGATGTCTAAATTTGGTATCCCTGCAAAACTAAGCTGTGTAAGCTGACGCTGAGCAACACCAAAAGCTCCGTCATGATTGGGAAGAACCTCTCCGAGCCGTTCGATACCAAACGAGGTTTCAGACAAGGTGACTCACTATCGTGCGACTTCTTTAACTTGATGCTGGAAAAAATTATAAGAGCTGCAGAGCTAAACAGAGAGGGTACCATCTTTCTACAAGAGTGTACAGCTCCTGGCGTACGCCGATGATATTGATATCATCGGAAACAACAACCGCGCCGTTTGTTCTGCTTTTTCCCGCATGGATAAGGAGGCGAAGCGAATGGGTCTGGAGGTGAATGAGGACAAGACGAAATATCTCCTGTCATCAAGCAAACAGTCGGCGCATTCGCGTCTTGGCTCCCACGTCACTGTTGACAGTCATAACTTCGAGGTCGTAGATAATTTCGTATACCTGGGAACCAGCATCAACAACACGAACAATGTCAGCCTCGAAATCCAGCGCAGAATAACTCTTGCCAACAGGTGCTACTTTGGACTGAGTAGGCAATTGAACAGTAAAGTCCTCTCTCGACGAACCAAAATCAAGCTCTACAAGTCGCTTATCATTCCCGTCCTGATCTACGGTGCAGAAGCTTGGACGATGTCAACATCAGATGAGACGACACTAGGAGTTTTCGAGAGGAAAATTTTGCGCAAGATTTATGGTCCTAAGAACATTGGCAACGGCGAATACCGCAGACGATGGAACGATGAGCTGTACGAGTTATACGACGACATTGACATAGTTCAGCGAATAAAAAGACAGCGGCTACGCTGGCTAGGTCATGTTGTCCGAATGGACGAAAACACTCCAGCCCTGAAAGTGTTCGATGCAGTACCCGCCGGAGGAAGCCGAGGAAGGGGAAGGCCTCCACTCTGTTGGAGGGACCAGGTGGAGAGCGACCTGGTTACACTTGGGATCTCCAACTGGCGCCGAACTGCGAAGGAGAGAGAGAGATGGCGCACTAGCGTCGATTCGGCTATAACCGGCTAAACGGTTGCAACGCCAATCACACACACACTATGTCTATGTCGTCGAATAAGACATACAGCTCATCGTTCCATCGTCTGCGGTATTCGCCGTTGCCAATTCTTAAGGGACCATAAATCTTCCGCAAAACCTTTCTCTCGAAAACTCCTAGTGCCGTCTCATCGGATGTTGACATCGTCCACGCTTCTGCACCGTAAAGTAGGACGGGAATGATGAGAGACTTGTAGAGTTTGGTTTTTGTTCGTCGAGAGAGGACTTAACTTTTCAATTGCCTACTTAGTCCATAGTAGCACCTGTTGGCAAGAGTGATTCTGCGTTGGATTTCCAGGCTGACATTGTTATTGCTGTTAATGCTGGTTCCCAGGTAGACGAAATTATCTACAACTTCAAAGTTATGACTGTCAACAGTGACGTGGGAGCCAAGACGCGAGTGCGCCGATTGTTTGCTTGATGACAGGAGATATTTCGTCTTGTCCTCATTCACCTCCAGACCCATTCGCTTGCCTCATTATCGAGTCTGGAGAAAGCAGAACTAACGGCGCGGGTGTTGTTTCCGATGATATCGATATCATCGGCGTACGCCAGTAGCTGTACACTCTTATAGAAGATTGTACCTTCTCGATTTAGCTCTGCAGCTCGTATTATTTTCTCCAGCATCAGGTTAAAGAAATCACACGAGAGTGAGTCGCCTTGTCTGAAACCTCGTCTGGTATCGAACGGCTCGGAGAGGTCCTTCCCGATCCTGACGGAGCTTTTGGTGTTGCTCAACGTCAGCTTACACAGCCGTATTAGTTTTGCGGGGATACCAAATTCAGACATCGCGGCATAAAGGCAGCTCCTTTTCGTGCTGTCGAAAGCAGCTTTAAAGTCGACAAAGAGATGATGTGTGTCGATCCTATTTTCAAGGGTCTTCTCCAAACTTTGGCGCATGGTGAATATCTGGTCAGTTGTTGATTTTCCAGGTCTAAAGCCACACTGATAAGGTCCAATCAGTTTGTTGACGGTGGGCTTTAGTCTTTCAGACAATACGCTTGACAGAACCTTATACGCGATGTTGAGGAGGCTTATCCCACGGTAATTGGCGCAAATTGTGGGGTCTCCCTTTTTGTGTATAGGGCAGAGTACACTGAGATTCCAATCGTCAGGCATGCTTTCTTCCGACCATATTCTGCAAAGAAGCTGATGCAAGCACCTTATCAGCTCTTCGCCGGCGTATTTGAATAGCTCAGCCGGTAATCCGTCGGCCCCCGCCGCCTTATTGTTCTTTAGGCGGGTAATTGCTATTCGAATTTCTTCACGGTCGGGCAATGGAACATCTGCTCCATCGTCGTCGATTGGGGAATCGGGTTCGCCATCTCCTGTTGTTGTACTTTCACTGCCATTCAGCAGGCTGGAGAAGTGTTCCCTCCACAAAATCGGTATACTCTGGTCATCAATAACTAGATCACCTCTGGGGGTCCTACAGGAGTGTGCTCCGGTCTTGAAACCTTCAGTTAGTCGCCGGATCTTTTCGTAAAATTTTCGAGCATTACCCCTGTCGGCCAGCTTGTCAAGCTCTTCATACTCACGCATTTCGGCCTCTTTCTTTTTTTGTCTGCAAATGCGTCTCGCTTCCCTCTTCAGCTCTCGGTATCTTTCCCATCCCGCTCGTGTTGCGGTCGATCGCAGCATTGCGAGGTAGGCAGTCTGTTTTCTCCACTGCGAGACGACAATCCTCGTCATACCAGCTGCTTTTTGGCTTTTCCGGAAAACCAATGGTTTCGGTTGCAGTTGTACGTAAGGAGTTTGATATGCCGTCCCACAGCTCCCTTATACCGAGATCCTGATGAGTGCTCTCAGAGAGCAGGAGTGCAAGTCGAGTAGAAAATCGTTCGGCTGTCGGTTGTGATTGCAGCTTCTCGATGTCGAACCTTCCTTGTGTTTGTTGACGTGTGCGCTTTTCTGCACAGAGGCGGGTGCGTATTTTAGCTGCTACAAGATAGTGGTCCGAGTCGATGTTGGGACCACGAAGCGTACGCACATCAGAAACACTGGAGACATGTCGTCCATCTATCACCACATACGATCGATCTGGTTGCGAGTAATTCGATCAGGGGACAGCCAAGTAGCTTGATGGATTTTCTTATGCTGAATCTAGTACTACAGACGACCATATTTCGGGCCCCGGCGAAGTCGATCAGCCTCAGACCGTTTGGTGATGTTTCGTCATGGAGGCTGAATTTTCCGACTGTTGTGCCAAAGACACCTTCTTTACCCACCCTAGCGTTGAAATCGCCAAGCACGATTTTGACATCGTGGCGGGGGCAGCGCTCATAGGTACGTTCTAGGCGCTCATAGAAGGTATCTTTGATCACTTCGTCCTTCTCTTCCGTCGGGGCGTGGGCGCAAATCAGCGATATGTTGAAGAACCTCGCTTTGATGCGGATTGTGGCTAGACGTTCATCCACCGGAGTGAATGCCAGGACTCGACGACGGAGTCTCTCTCCCACCACGAATCCCACACCGAATTTGCGCTCCTTTATATGGCCGCTGTAGTAGATGTCACAAGGACCCACCTTCTTCCGTCCTTGTCCCGTCCATCGCATTTCTTGGATTGCGGTGATGTCAGCCTTTACCTACGAGGACATCAAGCAGCTGGGCAGAAGCACCTTCCCAATTAAGGGTCCGGACATTCCAGGTGCATGCCCTTATTTCGTAGTCCTTTAAACGTTTGCAGTGGTCGTCATCAAAATTGGGGTCTCTCATCCGAGGCTGTTTTGTTCTTTTCATTGGGGGGTGTTTTTATGTGGTGGGTCCCAAACCCTACGCACAACCGCATAAACTTTCACTTCAATAAAATGTATATATTTTGTTCAAATTGAAATTTTTGGTGCAGCAATATTTTTATTTATTATATTATAGATATATATTTATTTATTATATAATATTTATTTATTTTAAATAATATATTGTTATTACAAAGGATTGCTGTCATTGATTGGCGACAGGAGATATTTCGTCTTGTCCTCGTTCACCACCAGACCCATACGCTTCGCTTCCTTATCGAGTCTGGAGAAAGCAGAACTAACGGCGCTGGTGTTGTTTCCGATGATATCGATATCATCGGCGTACGCCAGTAGCTGTTCACTCTTATAGATGATTGTACCTTCTCGATTTAGCTCTGCAGCTCGTATTATTTTCTCCAGCATCAGGTTAAAGAAATCACACGAGAGTGAGTCGCCTTGTCTGAAACCTCGTCTGGTATCGAACGGCTCGGAGAGGTCCTTCCCGATCCTGACGGAGCTTTGGTGTTGCTCAACGTCAGCTTACACAGCCGTATTAGTTTTGCGGGGATACCAAATTCAGACATCGCGGCATAAAGGCAGCTCCTTTTCGTGCTGTCGAAAGCAGCTTTAAAGTTGACAAAGAGATGGTGTGTGTCGATCCTATTTTCACGGGTCTTCTCCAAAATTTGG
Source organism: Zeugodacus tau (assembly GCA_031772095.1). Taxonomy (NCBI): domain Eukaryota; kingdom Metazoa; phylum Arthropoda; class Insecta; order Diptera; family Tephritidae; genus Zeugodacus; species Zeugodacus tau. The sequence continues at coordinate 20,743 of JAMOBL010000094.1, forward strand.
CACATGGTGAATATCTGGTCTGTTGTTGATTTTCCAGGTCTAAAGCCACACTGATAAGGTCCAATCAGTTTGTTGACGGTGGGCTTCAGTCTTTCAGACAATACGCTTGACAGAACCTTATACGCGATGTTGAGGAGGCTTATCCCACGGTAATTGGCGCAAATTGTGGGGTCTCCCTTTTTGTGTATAGGGCAGAGTACACTGAGATTCCAATCGTCAGGCATGCTTTCTTCCGACCATATTCTGCAAAGAAGCTGATGCAAGCACCTTATCAGCTCTTCGCCGGCGTATTTGAATAGCTCGGCCGGTAATCCGTCGGCCCCCGCCGCCTTATTGTTCTTTAGGCGGGTAATTGCTATTCGAATTTCTTCACGGTCGGGCAATGGAACATCTGCTCCATCGTCGTCGATTGGGGAATCGGGTTCGCCATCTCCTGTTGTTGTACTTTCACTGCCATTCAGCAGGCTGGAGAAGTGTTCACAAACTCAGTATACTCTGGTCATCAATAACTAGATCACCTCTGGGGGTCCTACAGGAGTGTGCTCCGGTCTTGAAACCTTCAGTTAGTCGCCGGATCTTTTCGTAAAATTTTCGAGCATTACCCCTGTCGGCCAGCTTGTCAAGCTCTTCATACTCACGCATTTCGGCCTCTTTCTTTTTTTGTCTGCAAATGCGTCTCGCTTCCCTCTTCAGCTCTCGGTATCTTTCCCATCCCGCTCGTGTTGCGGTCGATCGCAGCATTGCGAGGTAGGCAGTCTGTTTTCCACTGCGAGACGACAATCCTCGTCATACCAGCTGTTTTTGGGCTTTTCCGAAAGCCAATGGTTTCGGTTGCAGTTGTACGTAAGGAGTTTGATATGCCGTCCCACAGCTCCCTTATACCGAGATCCTGATGAGTGCTCTCAGAGAGCAGGAGTGCAAGTCGAGTAGAAAATCGTTCGGCTGTCGGTTGTGATTGCAGCTTCTCGATGTCGAACCTTCCTTGTGTTTGCTGACGTGTGCGCTTTTCTGCACAGAGGCGGGTGCGTATTTTAGCTGCTACAAGATAGTGGTCCGAGTCGATGTTGGGACCACGAAGCGTACTCACATCAGAAACACTGGAGACATGTCGTCCATCTATCACAACATGATCGATCTGGTTGCGAGTACTTCGATCATGGGACAGCTAAGTAGCTTGATGGATTTTCTTATGCTGGAATCTAGTACTACAGACGACCATATTTCGGGCTCCGGCGAAGTCGATCAGCCTCAGACCGTTTGGCGATGTTTCGTCATGGAGGCTGAATTTTCTGACAGTTGTGCTAAAGACACCTTCTTTACCCACCCTAGCGTTGAAATCGCCAAGCACGATTTTGACATCGTGGCGGGGGCAGCGCTCATAGGTACGTTCTAGGCGCTCATAGAAGGTATCTTTGATCACTTCGTCCTTCTCTTCCGTCGGGGCGTGGGCGCAAATCAGCGATATGTTGAAGAACCTCGCTTTGATGCGGATTGTGGCTAGACGTTCATCCACCGGAGTGAATGCCAGGACTCGACGACGGAGTCTCTCTCCCACCACGAATCCCACACCGAATTTGCGCTCCTTTATATGGCCGCTGTAGTAGATGTCACAAGGACCCACCTTCTTCCGTCCTTGTCCCGTCCATCGCATTTCTTGGATTGCGGTGATGTCAGCCTTTACTCTTACGAGGACATCAAGCAGCTGGGCAGAAGCACCTTCCCAATTAAGGGTCCGGACATTCCAGGTGCATGCCCTTATTTCGTAGTCCTTTAAACGTTTGCAGTGGTCGTCATCAATATTGGGGTCTCTCATCCGGAGGCTGTTTTGTTCTTTTTCATTGGGGGGTGTTTTTATGTGGTGGGTCCCAAACCCTACGCACAACCGCATAAACTTTCACTTCAATAAAATGTATATATTTTGTTCAAATTGAAATTTTTGGTGCAGCAATATTTTTATTTATTATATTATAGATATATATTTATTTATTATATAATATTTATTTATTTTAAATAATATATTGTTATTACAAAGGATTGCTGTCATTGATTGGCTCAATTGGTGGAAAAAGACTTAAGGGCCTATACCAGTGTAACCCATGAAAAATTTGTTTTTGGACATAATAAGGTATATTTTCAGCTATATTTAATTTTTTTTACACAAATATTGAAAAATAACGGAGTTAAGTGTTGTCTTGGGAGGTACCAAAAAAAAAAAAAGTACGCCATGATTCCGGCCGAATGAGTAGCTTAAACAAAAAAATTCAAAAAGTATATTAAAGTTATAGATAATTCCTATACAAAGACCTACGATTTTTGAAAAATACCAAAAATTAACAATATGGTGTAGTTCTGTAAAAAAATTGTCGTTTTTTTTAGGTAAAAAATTTCAATAAATCAAAAAGATTGTAGGCCATTGTAGAGTAAATATATTCAAGAACCTTCAGTTTAAATTCTCATTGAGTTATTATGCCAGCAGTTTTGAAAAATGTCATTTCGAGAAAAACGCATTTAAAGTTTCGACTGTATCAGCTTATGCCTACGATTTTTGAAAAATATCAAAAATTAACAATATGGTGTAGTTCTGTAAAAAAATTGTCGTTTTTTTAGGTAAAAAATTTCAATAAATCAAAAAGATTGTAGGCCATTGTAGAGTAAATATATTCAAGAACCTTCAGTTTAAATTCTCGTTGAGTTATGATGCCAGCAGTTTTGAAAAATGTCATTTCGAGAAAAACGCATTTAAAGTTTCGACTGTATCAGCTTATGCCTGCGAGCGCTTTTTTTATTAATTTGTCTTTTGAGTAATTTTATCTATTGTTAATTATCTAAATAGTACGTAAAACAAAACTTGGTAGCACTACGCAAGTGGCGATAGAATTTTTAATGAGATATCCGCATACTCTTTCTCACGACTTCAACTGGATAACTTTTTTGTTGCTTTCCTAGTAGAATTTTTGACAAGCGACAATCGCCCAAAAATAGCGAGTAGAGAAGTGACCAATCGATTAGGGCTGATATATCAAAGCTATTTTACGTTTATGCTTGCAAAGTAACGGTATGCTTGTTAGAACTTTGAATATTTTTTTTTGTAAGAATTTGTTTGTATATGTATAAAAATCAATTCGCTTTATAATAACGGAATTTTCATGTGGGGCAGTCGTTGATTTCGTCCATACGTAATACTTCCAAAAATGAAAGTCAACTCGTGTACCAAGTTCAAGATATCTTATCCGACGAATGAACATAATAACATAATAATTCATAATTCAATCCGCCATTTCATCCTGATATGTATAAATTATTAAAAGTTGGACAAATCATGTTGTTTTTTTTAATTAATTATTTGGTGTGCTAGATCTGCACCTTATGATCTACAATTTATAACTAGAACATAATTCTAAAGAAGAATATAACTAGAACCTAGAACTACTATTTGCTACGTGACTTTGTTCCAGTTCATCAATTTTCTTATCCTCTCAATATCTTCTGTTGCACTAATAATAGCACCAAACGACCAACACAGTGACTGGCGTAAGAGAAGGTATTTGCTCACTAAGCCACGCGAGTTACATCGACGTCGATGCCAACCCCTATCGGCATGACCGATATGAATGCGACTGCAATTCATAAGAACTGCAACAAAGAAATAATGCCGACGTCAACGTTAACGACCTACCCCAAAACACTTAAAGTCAATTGGTCTACTTAAGTATTTTCCCCTGTTTTGTTACCGCAACAATGTTGCGACCACACGAAATATGCATATCATATTTCGAAACAAACCAGGGCACTTACATTGATCACATTGCATTTCTGCTGCACATTTAATTTTGTGGGCGTGGCAGTGGTCCGATTTTGCTCATTTTTGAAAGCAACCTTCCTATGGTGCCAAGAAATAAGTGTGCCAAGTTTCATCAAGATATCTTAATTTTTACTCAAGTTACAGCTTGCACAGGCGGACGGACAGACAGACATTCGGATTTGAACTCCACTCTTCACCCTGATCACTTTGGTATATATAACCCTATATCTAACTCGTTTAGTTTTGGGTGTTACAAACAACCGTTATGTGAACAAAACTATAATACTTTTAGCAACATTTGTTGCGAGAGTATAAAAGTTAACTTTTATTAATATAACACAAAAGTTGACCCACATATTCGTCCTACATATGGTATAAAGTCCATTGAAAGTTGGAAACCCTAATATTAGGTACATTGGTGTTAGGTGAAGTTAAGACCGGATTTCACGCATTTTTGGCACGAAGACATATAATTAAAAGAAAGAATCTGAATTTCTTCAAAATATCTGAGAGACTTATCTATATTTTCGGTCAAAAATTTATTTGAAGCTCTGAGGTCTTCATGTTCGATATATGGGGTCTTGAATACTTATAGTCCAATGTTGGCGATTTTCAGAAGGGCGATGCCACACTATAAATGCAATATTTGTGCCAATTTCTGTTCCGATATCTTCGCTAGTGCTTACATTATATATGGTAACGATTCAGATCTACTTCAAAGTTCTGGTATATGGGAAGTAAAAGTGGTTGTGAACCGATGTAGCCTATTTTCATAACATGCCAGGAAAATATTATGAACCAAATTTCATTGAATTTGGTCGAGTAGTTTCGGAAAAATGGTTTTTGACCCATAAGTGGGCGGATTCCAATATGTCATAGTTGTTCCTGTAATCGTTTCTTTAATCGTCAAATTTCCCACTAGTCAGCCGAGTATGCGAAGAAAAAGTATTTTAATACCATCGGAGGGGACCGTTCTCGATAAGCTATTCGTTACCGCCCGCTGACCATTCAGCAAGGGTACTTCAATTCCTTGACTTAGGGTGATGTTGGGCCGGTGACCTCACACTCCTACAATAGGAGTTGGGCGTAAACCGAGGGTTCATTCATCCATATCATTGAGGGAATGATGAGCTGTTCTTCTTGGTTGGTAAAGGTAGTGCGTGTTTCCATTTGTGATGCGCCCATTACTATTAGTTAGCCTCTTCGCCACGGCATGGCGATTAACGTTAAAGGACAACGCATAGTATTACGATGTCATCAACAAAAGTGGCACTCATACCAGCTGTATTCGATTGGTTACTTCTCTGCTCTCTATCATTAATTAAAACGTAATGTATAGAGCTGCTTTGAAACTAAGAGGTAAACAAAAATTATTGCTCGGATTTATTTATTTATCCACAAAAGAAAGTAGCATAACACTATTGCTCATGTGTCAGAGACCATGTTAGAGATGGGTTGCGCCCTGAGTCTTGCCCTGTTTTTTGAACATCTTAATAGTGCTAACGGTAAGTCCCTTGCATAAAGAAGATTCAATAGTGAATCTAAGATACATACTTGCGGTACGCATACTAGAACTTTTTTATTGAGAATTCATTCCTTATGAATGCAGAAGAATTGTCAAATCGAAAGCGTAAATGTAAAACATAGTGAACTAAATTGAATAATATGCAGATAAAATATCACAATATTTATAATTAAAAAATTAAAACCCAAACAAGTAAGGAAGGGCTAAGTTCGGGTGTAACCGAACATTTTATACTCTCGCAATTTATTTATTTAACTTTATTTATATTATATAATTTTTTAATACACAATTTGACCCAGATATTCGTCATATATATTGTATAAAGCCCATTGAAAGTTGGAAACCATAATATTAGGTTAGAAGCACCGAGGTCCTCGTATTCGATATATGGAGTCTTAAAAACCTACACACCTGCCACACTATTAACATAGTATTTGTGCAAAGTTCTGCAGCGATATCTTCACTACTACTTACTTTTATATATTGTAAAGTAAACGATTCAGATTGTCTTCAAAGTTCTGGTATATAGGAAGTAGGCGTGGTTGTGAAGCGATTTGGCCTATTTTCACAACATATCATTGATCATTGGGATGTAAGGAAACTATTGCAAACCAAGTTTCATTGAAATCGGTCGAGTAGTTCCTGAGATATGGTTTTTGACCCATAAGTGGGCGACGCCACGCCCATTTTTAATTTTGTAAAAAAATCTGAGTGCAGCTTCCATCTGCCATTTCTTATGTGAAATTTAGTGTTACTGACGTTTTTCGTTAGTGAGTTAACCCACTTTTAGTAATTTTCAACCTAACTTTTGTATGGGAGGTGGGCGTGGTTATGATCCGATTTCTTTCATTTTTGGACTGTATTGGGAGGTGGTTAAAAACACGACTGCAGAAAGTTTGGTTTATATAGCTCTATTGGTTTGCGAGATATGTACAAAAAACTTAGTAGGGGGCGGGGCCACGCCCACTTCCCCAAAAAAATGTCCCTTAATAGTATGATCCTTCGTACCAAATTTTATTTCCATAGCTTTATTTATGGCTTAGTTATGCCACTTTATGTGTTTTCGGTTTTCGCCATTTTGTGGGCGTGGCGATTTTGCTCATTTTCGAAAGCAACCTTCCTATGGTGCCAAGAAATAAGTGTGCCAAGTTTCATCAAGATATCTTAATTTTTACCAAGTTACAGCTTGCACAGACGGACGGACGGACGGACGGACGGAAGGACGGACAGACACACATTCAGATTTGAACTCCACTCTTCACCCTGAGCACTTTAGTATATATAACCCTATATCTAACTCGTTTAGTTTTGGGTGTTACAAACAACCGTTAAGTGAACAAAACTATAATACTCTCTTTAGCAACATTTGTTGCGAGAGTATAAAAAGTTAACTTTTATTAATATAACACAAAAGTTGACCCACATATTCGTCCTACATATGGTATAAAGTCCATTGAAAGTTGGAAACCCTAATATTAGGTACATTGGTGTTAGGTGAAGTTAAGACCGGATTTCACGCATTTTTGGCACGAAGACATATAATTAAAAGAAAGAATCTGAATTTCTTCAAAATATCTGAGAGACTTATCTATATTTTCGGTCAAAAATTTATTTGAAGCTCTGAGGTCTTCATGTTCGATATATGGGGTCTTGAATACTTATAGTCCAATGTTGGCGATTTTCAGAAGGGCGATGCCACACTATAAATGCAATATTTGTGCCAAGTTCTGTTTCGATATCTTCGCTAGTGCTTACATTATATATGGTAACGATTCAGATCTACTTCAAAGTTCTGGTATATGGGAAGTAAAAGTGGTTGTGAACCGATGTAGCCTATTTTCATAACATGCCAGCAATATATTATGAACCGAATTTTGAAATTGGTCGAGTAGTTTCTGAGATATGGGCTTGGACCAATAAGTGAGCGGAGCCACACCCATTTAAAATTGTATATACAAATTTGAGTACAGCCTTTCTGTACCATCTTTATAGTGAAATTTAAAGTGTCTGTTGTTTTTCCTTACTGAATTAAAGCATTTTTAGTACTTTTCAAGATAAGTAGTTAAAATTTTTAGTAGTTATAATCCGATTTCCTCTATTTTTGGACTGTTGGAAGTAACTGAAAAAACGACTGCTGAGATTTTCGTTGATATAGCTTTAGTAGTTTACGAGATATCTACAAAAAACATAGTAGGGGCGGGGTCACTCCCACTTTTCCAAAAAAATTACGTGCAAATATGACCCTTCCAAAACAATCCTTTATGTAAAAATTCACTTATATCTTCATAGCTTCTTAGTTATAGCTCTTTATAGGTTTTCGGTTATAGCCCTTTTGTGGGCGTGGCTGTGGTCCGATTTCGCCCATCCTCGAACTTAACCTTCTTATGGTACCAAGAAATACGTGTACCAAGTTTCATCAAGATATCTCAATTTTTACTCAAGTTACAGCTTACAGTTACAAAACTATTATACTCTCTTTAGCAACTTTGTTGCGAGAGTATAAAAACAAGAGGAAGAAGAGAGATAAAGTGTTAATATTTGTAATTTTGCAATAATGGATAACAGAGTGATTTTGTTTTAGCTATACTCGTAGGCGCAATCTGGCTATTTTGCGCAACAAGGAAGATCCCTTTTAATATGTTTCTTCATATATCATATTTCTACCTTTACTATATTTTTTCGATTTCCAAAATACAAATATGTATGTCCATATATATCCAAAATATATAATAATCATAACAATTGATAAAATAAATACAGTAGCGGACAGTGAAATCCGGACAACCCGTCGAGTTGTATTTAAAAGGCGATTGTGACCGACCAGTATATTTTACTGCCGAAAGGCTTATTCTTTCACATAAATACGTGTTTAATTGTTTAATAATTTATTTTGTGCTTGTGCTTCACAAAGATTAAATATGCAGAATTTCAAAAAAAAAAAATGTCCGAAATGAAAAAAGTAATATTTTGATTTTGGGAAAAGAAAAACTGACAATTCATGAAATAAGTAGTAGAGTTGGTTTTACCAAGTCCTCCGTCGGAGAAAAACTGGCTCTGGAGCAAAGAAAAATACAAATTCAAAGGAAAATCGAGTGATGGCACGTATTTGCTTGAGGAATCGCTTTAAAACTGCTGAGGGCGTTAAAGTGAAGTTATTTCAATATGTTGGTACAGAAATTTGTGCAAGAATCGTTCGTTGAAGGCTTCAAGATGTTGATTTGAACGCTCTTCGGCCCGCCAAAAAGCGACTTTGGACCTCAAAAATACGTCTAAACCGTATACGATGGGCAAAAGATCATAAAAATTGGAGTCATCTTGATTGGCGAAATGTTATATTCTCAAAATTTAACCTTTCTTGTAGCGACGTCATGTCGTACGTAAGGAGGAGAACTTGTGAATGGTGCAAGGCAAAATTCTTCAAGGAATGGTCTGGGGATGCTTACTTTACCATGGCCTTTGACAACTAGCCCTAATAGATGGAACTGTCAACGGGTTTAAGTACCAGGAGATACTTGAGACGAATTTAATACCCTCAATAGAGGATAATTTTTTATGAGCGGATGTACTCCAGCGTGACCAAATAATAAGTTTGCATTTTTTGTGCATCTAGAGGTTACGGCTATAATTTAAATTACAAATTTTATAATTGTCCTTTCATTTTTCTTTCAGGTGAGGAATTATTTATCAAAAATCGGTATTTCGACTTTGGAGTGTTCTGGTAATAGTTCGGATTTCAATCAAATTGAGAACTTTTGGTTTATAATGAAGACTTGATATCACAGAAGAAAAAACTTTATCAAAATTGCATAGAATTTCCTCGAAGATGTGTTTTATAACGGTATCGCAGCAGGAACATTACAAATTCTGTTAAATTCAATGCCAGAGCAGATAAAATCCGTTATAAAACACAAAGGAGGTTCGACAAAATATTAATGTTCCCATTAAATAATACTAAAAACTATTTAAAATAAAAGAATTTATTTAGTGTAAAGAATAAAAAAGATATCACTGTTTATATTGTTAGCTACCAAAATGATAAAATATCTAAAATTAATTAAAATAAATGAAAGTATAAGTGCAATCAACAACACTGACTTTGTTTACACTTAATACTCAATTATTCTACATATATTATTGTTTTAAAGTAAAAAGTTTAAACATTTGACTAAAATAATATGAAATAGCTATGATTTTTTAGTTGTCCGAATTTCACTGTCCGCTACTGTATATTTCGCATTTATTAGAAACTATTTAAGTATTATTTTTCTACTGTCGCAACAAAAGTTGCTATGATAGTATTATAGTTTTGTTCATATAACGGTTGTCTGTAAGTCATAAAACTAAACGAGTTAGATATAGGGTTATATATTGTGATGAACATGCATGCTAGAATAAACTAGAATCGACAATCGAAATCGATAACATGCCAGATTTATCCAGACATCGATACTACGAATAGTTGTCAGAATGTTTGAGTGTGGATATATTGCCAACAATCAGTATATAAGGGCTGCCGGACTGGCAGGAACACACAGTTCTAATTATAGAGAGTTTAGTGAGCTTTCAAACCATGTTCAAACCATGTGTTCTCGATGCGGTCCGTGAAAACTTTCAAAATACCAAACAAAAAACAACAAGTAAGGAAAGCGCTAAGTTCGGCTGTCACTGAACATTTTAAACTTTCGCATGATAAAGTGATATTCGAGATTTTTTTATTCGTCATTTACATATTTATATATTTCGCAGTAAAATTAATTAGGATTAGAGCAATTTGTGTACTAAGTTTACTCAAATTGTGAGAATTGTCCTTAGTTTGGTTGTATACGCTCATAACTAATAATTGTATATAAATTTATTTTAACTATATTGAGGAATATGAAGAAACAATCGTTTTTCGCAGTGAATGTAAATTTATTACATCAATAAGATTACAAAGGCTTGACTTAGAAGTAATAATTAAATGTTATATTTATTTGAATTCTAAAGATACGTTTTTAGAGATGGCAACATTTATCTTAAGTACATTTCATTTATTCTTAAACTATTTAATTCTACTTTTTATTTATACAAAATCTTATATGTTAACAAATTATGTAAATGATTTAAGTTTTCTTATTTTACATACTTATTTATTAATTATTTTGTTTTAAAAACAGTGCTATTACAAACTTGTAATTTTTTCTAATATCATTATGTGTGAAAAAGAAAGTATTGTGCATAACCCTAGTCCAAAATAGAGACACAAATACCATCATGATAGCTATGCACTGTCTCATAAGTGATAGCATTAACATGAGAATGATCCAAGTTTGAAAATGCCCAATCAATTTGGGTACCCGCAGTTGTTGTTGAATATTACACTAAGGAGGGAACTAAAGTTTTTTTCACGAATAAGATTTTTTATGGTAGTCCCTGTAGACTTTAAACAAATGTTAAAATCTCCAACTATTAAGACACTGAAGACTATGGAAGAAAACACTCCAGCTCTGAAAGTATTCGATGCAGTACCCGCTGGAGGAAGCCGCTGAAGAGGACGACCTCCACTCCGGTGGAAAGACCAAGTGCAATGTGACCTGGCTTCACTTGGTGTTTCCAGTTGGCGCCAAAAAGCAAAACGGAGGAATGAGTGGCGCGCTCTGGATGGATTCGGCTATAATCGCTTAAAGCGGTTCCAAATATATATATATATATATATATATTAAGACACTTTTGAAATAAAATGCCTGAGGGGAAAAGACGACTTTCTGTAAAGAACCAGAATATTAATGTTGAAACATTTAAACAAAACTGCTTCTAAAACTTTGCGCCCTGAATAAATTTTCTTTATAATCTTCGGTTCTATAGAGTTAGCAACACTATGCTTTGCATAAATTATTAGGCCCCGTTTATTTCGGTTGCTTGTCTCAGTGCTATCTATCCTCAGCTCGTTTATTAGAGTAAATCCTGGTATCTCAAAATGTTCACCAGGAAAGCTCCATGTTTCTACGAAGCACAAAATATCTGAAGATAGCATCAAACAGTCGCCTTTTATATCGTTAATGTGAGCGTGGAGACTCTGAACATTATGAAATAAAATTGGAAGTGCTGATGATCGAGAAATCATAAAATTGGAACTTGCAATCAGAGATCAGAGATGTGCTCAGTTCCAACAGCTCCTTAAATACTGGATCCGATTCAGAAAATTTATTAGGAGGAATAAAATTACCGACAATAAAGAGACCTTCCGCCGTAGTAGCTCGACTGCAAGCGACATATATCGAAGCTCTAGGCATTCTGGGTCGAGTATGAACGGCAACTTTATTATATGTGGCACCCTGACTTTTGTGAATAGTTATTCCCTCAGCTGGAACAACTCGAAATTGATTTCTTTCAATTATAATTTGCTCATTTCTTTTATATTGAAAAGATCGAATAACTTTTTCAATTGGGGTCCAAGAACTTTCTAGAGGATGAGGCTTTTTTGATCGAGCTATCAACCCAACAGAAGGTTCAAAGAATTTAATCCAAAGAATTACTGGAAAATCAATTTGCATTAGTTGTCCAGTTGCTCCATTAACTAAGCCATCACTCGTGTTTATATTCACTGTAATCATGTATTTTGCAGTGGTTTTTAGTGCCAACTCATTAGGAAGTCCCTGCGTATCAGATGTTTTGAAAAGAGTAACTCTTTCCAAAATAATCCCTTTTTGATCACCTTTGCCCATTCCTCTTACAGAGTCTGTGGCAGTTGAAGAAATAGCTTCAGTTGGAATTCGACTGAGCTTAAGGGCATTGAAATTATTCGTCTCTTCGTTTGACCAAAATAAATGGATCGCATCATCGGAGACTTCTTCAGAATTAACTACTCGAGTTTGAATTAATGATATATCATCATTTGTCATAGTGCCAGATGCCATACGGTTTATCGCTACAGCAAAAGCTTGATCGTCCCTTTGTCTCATTATTTCTTTTAATTTAAAAAATTTGAACAACTCCCACAAAGGAGAATCAACTAAAGTGCTGTAGGCATCATTAGGGTTAGAAGAAAATATCCACCTATCTTCAACAGTTGCTTTAAATCTCCAAATACTATAATCGATATGCCACCGAATGGGTTGTTTGTTTTAAAAATTTGTTTGAGCGAGCGCCCACCATTGATATTTCATCAATTATGATTAGTTTTAAATCAGCAAGTTTAGAATGCAAAGAGTTAACTATGTCACTGCCAAGAGGCCTTAAATCTCTATTCAACTGATTGACAGGTAAAGAAAATATTGAATGAAGCGTCAGTCCACCTATTCCGAACGCTGCTTTGCCCGTAGGCGCACAAAGGAGAACATTTAAAGTACTTGTGTTGGATCCAGGTGTGGAATTGAAGCGATGGTTAAGAGCTTTATATATTGCAGATATCGAACGACTTTTTCCTACACCTGCTCCACTTTCAATGAACTCATTAAATGGGCAACTTGCTTTTAGCTGGTGCATTAAATGAGTCAAGTAGGTTCTTTGCTTAATATTTAAACTTTGAACTAAAGAAAATAATTCCTCAATCGGAATTAAAGGGGAAGCTTAATAAGACTAATATTGCAATCAGATTCAGTACCATTTTTAGTTGAATCTTCAACATGCAAATCTAGTAAATTAATATTAGGGTATATTTCTGGAAGTGCTAACACCCGAAACTATTTTTCCGCAATAGGTAGTTCATTTTGCACAGCTTCTTCTAAGTCATTATAAAGACTTTCTAAGACACTTTCCAGTTCTCTTTGTTCAAAAACATCATATTTTTTCGAGTTTCCTCTATTTAAATACGATGTGTTATGCAAGTTTGCTCATTATCATTTTCAATAAGATCTTGCTGTTCATTCCGCCAAGGATAGAAAGGCATTTCCATTTCACGGAAATACTCAACTCTGGCCACATCAGGACTAAATCTTCTGTACCGAATTATACACGGTTTGGTACGTTTTTTAACATAACCGCTTTGGTCTCTTAGAGGAATTGGAACTCCAATATCTTGTGGAACTCCAATATCTCTTCATCTTCATTATCACTGTCTTGTACACTTCTACTAGATTTCTAACTGATCTGGCCTCTGCACATAGCGGTCTAAAATACCAGTAACAAATATTTCAGTGGAATCTGCTAGCTTCCGAAAGATGGAGCCCAATGCAGCAATACACAGCTTCTTGTGCTGATATTTCCGTGCCTGATATAAATTTATAATGTTGACATTTTTGCTTAATTGTATAATTTCCGGCATTTACTTCTGAGATACAGAGGAGTATTCACTAAGAATCACCTTCGCAGGCCGTATGGTATCTGTCATATAATCATGATTGTACTCCATAAGCCTTCTTAAGTGAATTCGTATCACATGAGTTTGATCAAAAGTCCACGGTAGAGATTTTACTACATTGTTAGCAGGAATAGGTATATTAACAACGGCACCTTTAAGCGAAATTTGCCCTTGATATCCCAAAGGACGGATAGTCATAAAAGGTAATCTAGGCATGATTAGCCGTTCTTCAATTGAGGTTATATTTTTTAAACAATCTGGTATTTCCGGAAAGTTCAGACCATTTGACAAACATATATTAGAAAATTTTTTTTTTAAGAATCGCATTTTTCCAAGTTGAGCAAAAATTGTAGTTTCCATCTTCAGAAGGAAACTTGTGCATTAGAAAAAGGCAGATGTAGCATCTGGGTACCGTTGAGTAATAGTTTCGAAATTTAACTTGCGAACTTAGTGTGGAAACCATAATCCCCCACAGCAAGTGCATATTTCTGTGGGACCTTTCTTTATATTATTAAAATAAATGCTTCGAAAATCTCTTGAATTGTCACCATTTACGAAATTATCAGATAATATAACATTACGTTCTCTATTTAATATATTTCATTGAACCTGCCTTTCGTTTTGAATTTGCCTATTTGCTTTTCACGATTTGTTCGACGACATTGACATAGTTCAGCGAATAAAAAGACAGCGGCTACGCTGGCTAGGTCTTGTTGTACGAATGGATGAAAACACTCCAGCTCTGAAAGTGACTGCATCGAACACCCGCTGGAGGAAGCCGCGGAAGAGGACGACCTCCACTCCGGTGGAAAAACCAAGTGCAAAGTGACCTGGCTTCACTTGGTGTTTCCAGTTGGCGCCAAAAAGCAAAAAGGAGGAACGAGTGGCGCGCTCTGGTGGATTCGGCTATAATCGCTTAAAGCGGTTTCTACGCCAAATATATATACATATATATTTATATATTTGCTGAGTTATCTCTATAAAGATGAATCTGGCTTTGCTGACGACGTCTCTGATTCAAAATTTCTTCCCTTGCACCCCTCCTGATAAGCTGTCTACGTTGCGTTTCTCTATAACGTTCCTCTCTCCTTGTTTCAGGATTTCTTCTTGAACGTTCTCTATGTAATTGATCCCATATGCGCTCTAAATTTCTAAAGTTGGGATTTCTTCTAAGTTCTCGGTGTACTACGGTATTATGAGACTGTTCATTTGACCGAATAATAGGGTTTTGGTAGTTTGTTCTTCAGAGCGAAATTGAGAATTTTGATTGGTATCTAAGATTTGTTCAGCAGACCGTATTTCGGGATCTTCACGCCGAGACCCTTGCTCAGCAGACTGAACCTCTGTGTTTTCTTGCCGAGACCTATGATGTACAGTATTTATGTTTTTTGCTCAGCCGTGACCTATGTTCTCGGGTGTTCCTACTTTTCTCTTCAGAGCGAAATTCCTCTTAATTTTGTCGCCTTGTCCTATGTTGAACTGTATTAATATTTTGTTCTAACAGACGGACTTCTGGATCTAATCTGCGATTAGCGTAAAAAAAAGTTTGCGCGTTGCAAAAGCTGAATGTCAACATGAAACTGGCCGCAGATGGCATATGCTAACGGTAAAAAGGCAGGCATTAAAGACCGCCGAAATAAGAGAAGTTATGGCGAAATCAAAAGAAATATTAAAAAAGAAACAAATACAACAACAAGTTACAGCAAAACAATAAGCAGCAACAACATCTCCAGTAGAAGTTTGGCAACAAAATTATTGCAGAATCAAATTTGAAGAAGCTACAAGTAAGCAGAAATTATATTATTTTTTATATTTTTCTTATAATTTCGAAAAGCGCATTTGTTGTTGTAAATGTTGAAGAAAACATGTTTAAGTGCAAAAACAAAATTGCGATAAGCTTTGTTAAGTGAACAACTGCAGACGAACAATTGCGATCAAATCAACTGAAATTAAAAAAAAAATTACAACAATATTACTAAAGTGTACAACAACAGTAACAATAAGAAGACGATGCCTGTAGACAGGCCAGAATGTGCTGTGTTTGTTGTGGAGCCTTTATAAATTAAAATCGCTAAAATGTACACTTCACTGCTCAAGTTATTTATCGTAACTGAATGTATAAACACGTAGATATACTCTAGCATATAATGGCCTTGAAAGTATTTATACGGAAAAGTCCTCTGTAAATTGCTTTTGTTTAAAACTAAAACAAAAGGGTTTCATCTACTACAAATGTTTGCCAATGTAGGGCTAATTCATAGCTAATTTAAATAAATAAATATTTATGGATTGAATACTTAAACTCCTCCATAAGCTACCAATCGTGCTTTGTAAGTCCCGGATTTTTCTCAAAACCCATAAAATACTGAAACAATAAATAATAATAATCATGACTCTTTCAAATTAAAAGCGTGCCGCAAAACAGAAATATTTGATACAGTAAAGCAATTGATCGTCCTATTTTTTCCATCTTTAATCTGTTATCTTGGATCATACTTATAATTTTCTTAAGATATCTTAGGTAGACATATATTCGGCGTAAAGTAAAGTAAAGACCTAAATTATTACTTATATGGGATTAAAAATGTTGACGTGATAGTATGTTTTAGAAACATATTTCACGCAAATTAAATACGGTAACTCAAAATTGTATGAATATATTTCTGGCATAAAATCCACTAGGATAGTGACACATCTCCTTTGAATTTTCTTAAAATATCAGAGAGATTTATCAATATTTTTCATTAAAAAAATTAGACACAAGCAAAGTTAAGTCCTAATGTTCGATATCTGGATCAATGATATTCAGCACACTTAACCAGGATAGTGAAAATCATTATATATTATATAATATTTGACGGCTGGAGTAAATAGCTATGATATCTCAACAAACAAAACGCCGTACGGTTTGAAAAGCCGTAAATGGGAAGTACATATGTAGGGGCTAGAGGAAGTATTGGCTCAAATTTAATCACTTCTTTACAGAGGTATAAAGTCCATTTTAGGCGTGATTGTGAACGGATTTTTGGACTATTTTCATAACATATCATTGGGAAGCCAAGAAGATATTAAGTGAAACCAAATTGGTCATTGAAATTGGTCGAGTGATTTCGGAGATATGGTTTCTGACCCATAAGTGGGCGGAGCCACGCCCAATTTAAAATTTTGTATACCATATTTGAGTGCAGCACTTCTGTACCATCTTTTATAATGAAATTTAAGGTCTCTGTGGTTTTCGTTACTGAATTAAAGCATTTTTAGTAGTTTTCAAGATTACCTTGTATGGGAGGTAGGGGTGGTTATAATCCGATTTCTTCATTTTTAAAATGCCTGAAATCTGAAAATGACTCCTGAGAGTTTGTTGATATAGCCATTTACTAGTTTATGAGATATGTACAAAAAACTTAGTAGAAGGTTGGGCCACGCCCACTTCCCCAAAAAAAATTGCATCCAAATATGCTCCTCCATAGTGCGATCCTTCATACCAAATTTCACTCTTCTTGATAGCTTTATTTACGGCTTAGATATGACACTCTTATGTGTTTTTCGGCCAATTTATGGGTTTGGCAGTGGTCCGATTCCGCCGGGATCTTCTCGAACTTCTAACCTTCTTATGGTGCCAAGTATAAACACGTGTTCCAAGTTTCATTAAGATATCACAATTTTTACTCAAGTTACAGCTTGCATTGGACGGACAGACATCCGGATTTGAACTTTACTCGTCACCCTGATCACTTTGTATATATAACCTTATATCTAACCTCGTTTCTGTTTTAGGACTTACAAACAACCGTTATGTGGATTAAAAACTATAATATTCTCTTTAGCAACTTTTGTTGCGAGAGTATAAATACAATAATTATAATAAACAAGTATCTTAAAAAGTGCATTGGAAGCAAGCGTTAGGCAATATCGCCGAAGGTGATAATCAAAACATACACACATCACAAAAAGCTGTGTACAAACAAATAAAATAATAAAATAACAAATTAGTGAGAGGTAAATAATAAACAATATTATTGGCGAGCGCAGCGCACCCTCACCAACAAGGCCGTAGGCATTCTGTGAATGCTCATCTTTAGCTTTGTCGAGCCTGTAAAACCTGGCTCTCACCAATCAAACAAGGCATCAGGTGGGAAGGATGATTTATCACAGCGGACTAATCTGTGCCTAAAGCTGATCTTACAAACAACAAAAATCAGCAGAGAACGGCAGTCAACATAGGCTAGCACCAAGCAAGTACGCCGCAACAAATATGCAGGTAAAAATTTGCGGCAAATGAGATGACAGCGAAAGAAAACAAAAGTAAGGTGAGAATTTACCTATGAAAGTTGATCTGTTCAGATTGGAATTGACCGCTACGTGTCAATATAAAAAGGAAGTTAAGTCCTTTCAAAGACAGTGGGTCAATCCTTAAAATTTCAAGGCGGGCACGCCACCCAAGAATAAACCCGAGATTTTAAATGGGCAACAGATTTTCCTTATTACAATGATTCGGAAGACTATGCGAAGGGTACCACCACAGCAGCCAATGCCAAACCGCTACCACCAATATATCTGCGATAGCGGAGGTCAAACGCACTTGTTGCTAAACTAAGTGAAATTGTAGGTAGCAAACAATTTCCTTTTCATATAATGCCATTGAAAAAGGCAATATCGACGAAACTAAAATACAGTCCCTACACTGAAAAAAAGTTTAATGGACTTAGTTAAGTTTTTGTCAACTAAAAATAAGAACTATTATCCTTACCAACTTAAGAACTCTCTAAGGGCATAGTTGTTGTAGTTAAAGGTATAGAGTCTTCCGTAGACTCCAGCGAGGTCAAAGAAGCTCATGAAAATGCGGCTTTGAAATTAAAACTGTTGTATGCTTTGCCTGCAACAGACCGAACCTCTGGGTTTTCCCGTCGTGACCTATGTTCTCGGGTGTTCCTACTTTGCTCTTCAGAGCGAAATTGAGTATTTTGTCGACGGGTTCTATGCTGATTGGTATCTAAGATTTGCTCAGCAGACCGAACCTCCTCTGGGTTTTCCCGCCGATACCTATGTTCTCGGGTGTTCCTACTTTGCTCTTCAGAGCGAAATTCCTTCCTTGATTTTGTCGCCTTGTCCTATGTTGAATCTGTATTAATATTTTGTTCTTAACAGACGGATTTCTGGATCTAATCTGCGATTAGCGTGGCTTTGAGAATTATGAGATTGACTTTGTACAACAGATCTTTTATTTAACCTAGGCATGATATATCTAACTTCTAAAGAGAATTAAAAAACTTAAACTTACTTCTAAATTAATGCAATTATAATATAATCATAATTTATACTTTTATGAATATAATGGTCTTCCTTCAGTCTTCAAGGTTTAGATGGATGTCAATATATGTATGTCCGTTCTATATTTAATACTGATTTGATTGATGGAGCTAACACAACTTTGGTAAATTTGCACTTAAAATCCGCTAAAATGTACACTTCACTGCTCAAGTTATTTATCGTAACTGAATGTATAAAACACCTAGATATACTCTAGCATAGGCAAAGGCCTTGAAAAAGTATTTAAACGGAAATGTCTTTCCGTAAATTGCTTTTGTTTAAAACTAAAAACAAAAGGGTTTCATCTACCACAAATGTTTGCCAATGTAGGTTTAATCTAGCTAATTTAAATAAATAAATATTTATGGATTAATACCTAAACCCTCCATAAGCTTTCACCAATCGTGCTTTGTAAGTCTCGATTTTTCTCAAAACCCATAAAATACTGAAACAATAAGTGAAGGTTAATAATCATGACCTTCAAATTCAAAGCGTATCGCAAAAACAGATTATATTTGACAGTAGCAATTGAGTCAGTCCTATTTTGCCCATCTTAATCTGTTATCTTGGATCTTTCTTATAATTTTCTTAAGATATCTTAGGTAGATATATATTCGGCGTAAAGTAAAAAGTATGTATGTATGTAGATTGGCGTTCAACCGTTTGTAGCCGGTTATAGCCGAATCGATGAGAGCGCGTCACTCCTCTCTTTCCTTCGCTGTTCGGCGCCAGTTGGAGATTCCGCGCGTAAATCCGGTAGGTCGCTCTCCACCTGGTCCCTCCAACGGAGTGGAGGCCTTCCCCTTCCTCGGCTTCCTCCGGCGGGCACTGCATCGGAACACTTTCAGAACTGGAGTGTTTTCGTCCATTCGGACAACATGACTCTAGCCAGTGTAGCCGCTGTCTTTTTATTCGCTGAACTATGTCAATGTCGTCGTATAACTCGTACAGCTCATCGTTCCATCGTTCGCGGTATTCGCCAAGTTGCCAATGTTCGAAAACTCCTAGTGTCGTCTCATCTGGATGTTGATGCGTGGGCAAATCAGCGATATGTTGAAGAACCTCGCTTTGATGCGGATTGTGGCTAGACATTCATCAAGGACTCGACGACGGAGTCTCTCTCCCACCACGAATCCTACACCGAATTTGCGCTCCTTTATATGGCTGCCAGTAGATGCTGCGGGTAGAATGTCACAAGGACCCACCGTCTTCCCGTCCTCGTCCTGTCCATCGTTTTTCTTGGATTGCGGTGATGTCAGCCTTTACTCTTACGAGGACATCAACCAGCTGGGGAGAGAGGCACTTTCCTTAATTAAGGGTCCGGACATTCCAGGCGCATGCCCCCAATCGTAGTCCTTTAAACGTTTGCAGTATCGTCATCAAAATCGGGGCCTCTCATCCGAGGCTGTTTCTTTGTCGTTTTTACTGGGGGTGGGTCCGAAACCCTACGCACAACCGCAGAAGCGGGTTTCGCCTTCTCACTTTAGCTCGCCTCCGGGAATCGGATGTTTGTTGGCTACCCAGAGGATACTTGGTTTTATTCGGCAGTCGGTGCTTTGAGCTGCTTGAGCCAGTGTAAAAGAATCGTTTCTGGCCAATCTCAGTAAGTGAACAGAGACAGTCAGAAACTTTCCTCGCTTACGTGAATTTCTACACATGACTTCATCCTCCTCCGAACATTTTATACTATCACATTATTATATATTGTAAAACTCCAGAGGAGGAGAAATATTTGGTAAAATTTTATGTGAAACCATATAGTTCATATAATACGATAATACCTGAAGCACACATGTGGCAAAAACACCATGATAAAAGTATTATGGTATTGTGTTTACTATGCACATTGGCACACATCGAATTGTAGTAATTTCAACATACCAGCTTTTATTTTCCAATAGAGAAAGAAATTGCTTAATATTTACCAAAAAAGGCAAAAAATATCTATTTCTGCACAAAAACAGAAGTAGTTGAAACGTATCTTAAAAGCCCGTCACATACGGCCATCAAAATACGGTGATGCATGACTCATGTTTTGAAAAAAAAAGCTTGTGAATAAATTTTTTATTTTCCATTTTATTTATCTATTTTTGAAAAGTCATTTTGACAAAATGTTTTAAAATGCTTTTGTATATAAAGCTCTCACCAAGCGTTTCTTACCCATTTTTAGCTGTGCTTTTAGTGAAATGTATGTATGTGATTGGAGTTGCAACCGTTTATCCGGTTATAGCCGAATCGACGATAGTACGGCCGAATCGCAGTTCGGCGCCAGTTGGAGATCCTGGCGTAACCAGGTCGCTTTCCACCTGGTCCCTCCAACGTAAGGGAGGCCTTCCCCTTCCTCGGCTTCCTCCGGCGGGTACTGCATCGGAACACTTTCAGGGCTGGAGTGTTTTCGTCCATTCGGACAACATGACTTCAGCTAAGCGTAGCCGCTGTCTTCTTTATTCGCTGAACGGCGTTAATGTCGTCGTTTAACTCTGCCAGCTCATCGTTCCATCGTCTGGTGTACTCGCCGTTGCCAATGTTCTGAGGGATCATAAATCTTGCGCAAAATTTTCCTCTCGAAAACTCCTAGTGTCGTCTCATTCGATGCTGACATCGTCCAAGTTTCTGCACCGTAAAGCAGGACGGGAATGATAAGCGACTTCAGAGCTTGATTTTGGTTCGTCGAGAGAGGACTTTACTGTTCAATTGCCTACTCAGTCCAAAGCAGCACCGGTTGGCAAGAGTTATTCTGGTGCTGGATTTCGAGGTTTAGAGCATTGTTCGTGTTGTTGATGCTGGTTCCCAGGTATGCCGGAAATTATCTACGACCTCGAAGTTAAGGACTCGTCAACAGTGACGTGGGAGCCAAGACGCGAATGCGCCAGAACTGTTTGCTTGATGACAGGAGATATTTCGTCTTGTCCCTCATTCACCTCCAGACCTATCTGCTTCGGCTCTTTATTCCACATGCTCGCGCCATGCAGAATAAATGAGTGGTTGTTGCTTCCGGGATGATATCAATATCATCGGCGTATGCTTGCGGAGCTGGGTACACCCCAGAAGATTGTACCCTCTCAATAGCTCTGCAGCTCTTACAATTTTTTCCAGCATCAGGTTAAAGAAGTCGTACGATAGTGAGTCACCTTGTCTGGAAACCTCGTTTGGTATCGAACGGCTCGGAGAGGTCGTTCCCAATCATGACGGAGCTTTTGGTGTTGCTCAACGTCAATTTAGCACAGCCGTATTAGTTTTGCGGGGATACCAAATTCAGACATCGCGGCGTAAAGGCAGCTTCTTTTCGTGCTGTCGAAAGCAGCTTTAAAATCGACAAAAAGGTGGTGTGTCAGGATCCTCTTTTCACGGGTCTTCTCCTGAAAATTTCATGCGCATGGTGAATATCTGCTTGGGGTTGTCGATTTTCCAGGGTTCTAAAGCCACACCGATAAGGTCCAATCAGTTTGTTGACGGTGGGCTTTAATATTTCACTCAGTACGCTCGATAGAACCTTGTATGCGATATTTCAGGAGGCTGATCCTGCGGTAATTGGCGCAGATTGTGGGATCTCCTTTGTGAAATACCACAAAAAAATACTGATACAGCAATAGAAAAATACTACATTGCTCACATAAAGTCCTGAGACAGCAGACACCCATCTGGTAATCGTATGTAGTATAGTATTGTTATTGGGCATGTGTGTCTCGGGTATAAGAGATTGTTTTGGATGCGGCATTCAAAATATTTTTTTTTTTTACATCAACATGATAACTTTTTTATGTTTTTACATTTAAAAGTACTAATACTTTTTAACAATACTTTGTTATTAGGTTCACAACTTCGCTTCCGTACTTGTCGATTAAATCGTTTTATATCGATCTTGGACATTTGTGTCAACATTAACCCAACAAAACATTTGTAGAGATCTTTGTTTGCACTACAAACTTATTCTGAACTGAAAAAATGTCACTTTTTTGAGCCGAATTCTCGACATTTGCAGGGAACACGTGCCGTTGCCAGCAAGATGGTCAAAAGTAGTAGCTAGCGAGGTACAATATTTTGAATAATATTTTTTATACAAAAAAAGCAATATATTTACAAAAAAAAAACGGCGGAAGTTGTAGACCTAATAATTATTATAAGCGTTTTAACATTATAAAAAGGCGTTCTCACAATGTTTCTTAGATGTTTGTTATATTCCCTTTAGAATTGACAAATGTTGAAAAATCTAGCGATTATAACATTTCACTATACAACTCTCCGGCTGGTTTCAATGAAATTAGTTAGATGACTGAAAATTAAAT
>JAMOBL010000095.1:0-10000 GCA_031772095.1 Zeugodacus tau
AGGGTGCTGGCGACTGTTCAGCGTTGAAGTAGCTGACCAGCAGATTACGGCCGTAGGGCAACTGTTAGCCTACGGTGCGATTCGGTGCAGTGGCTTGCCAGCGGCTGACTTCCGCGACCGTTACGGGGACATAGATCTGTCCGGCGGTCTTATTGAGTAACCTTTTTCCAGATTCCCGGCTGGAGTTGTGGGCTGTGCCCTCTGCGAGAGCGCTTTAATCGACCGCTTAGGTGGTCACCGTTACAGAGCGGGTTTGTGTGTAGGTCGGCGTCTTCAGTGCAGTTCAGTCGCTCGTGCTTGGAGAGCAGCTGTTCTCGAGTTTAGTCTGAATTGCGGCTTCTGCGCCAGTGTTTTGCCGGCGTATCAGCCTGCCTGCGGGCAGTCTGGAGGTGAGAATGCCTCCACCACGGAGGAGGAGGGGTTCAGCCCCTGCTGAAAGCGACGGATCTGGCCCCACAACCGTGATGGAAGAATCGTCGGGTGATTTCCTGCGGCAGGCCAGCGGTGAGGCGTCTGCCGCGGAGGAGGGCGCGTTTGTGGTCGCCTCTGCTGGCAAATCGCAGGATGGCGGGAGTGAGAGCGGTATGAATAGGTGGCATCGCTGAAAGCGCGGTTGCTCACCCCGCAGTGCTTCGGGTGCTGCTAAGCCGGCTGTGAGCGGCGGCAACAGCGGCACCGGGAAGGGCGTCGCCAGATAAGGGCGTCGCGAAAAAGGGCGTCAGCTAAAAGATCGTCGCGAAGGGGGGTTCGCCGAAAGTCAGCTCGGTAAATGAGGGGGAAAAGTGAGTGGGGAGGTAACGGGGGTGGAGCTGGGGAGGCGGCGATTGGCGCGTCGCCACGCGAGCGAAGGCAGTGACGGCTGAATTAACAGCTCAGGTGTTTGGGGCTAAGGACTCTGATGTCACTACTGGTGAAGGGGCTGGATGGGAGCTTGCCCCGAAGCACGAGGTACTCCCTGATGACGGTAGTAACTTATATCGCCCACCCTTCGCGGTCAGGTTGACGCTCTCAGGGGGGTTGTGGGGGATATATCTCCCAACCGAAGAGGTCGGTTAGGGGGTTGGCTCCGGCTGAGTCGAGGCGTGCGCCTCCAGCACCCGTGTTGGAGGCGATTGCTCCGGCACGCCGAAGCCTCGGAGATGATGGTCGGCGGCAGTGCACAGCAAGGCCCTGGACCACCTCCTCTAAGCGTGGTGATTAAGAAGGCCAGCCAGAAAGAGGTGGGACCTTCCCTCGGAGTGAGTGCACACGAGGTGAAGCCGATTAAGGGTGGTGGGGTGTTTATTCGCACCCCTCTGCTTTAGAGAGGCAGCGTGGTTAACAATGCCAAGTTCGGGGAGGTGGGGAAGGATGTGAGTGTGAACTGGAAGTTGGGTCCGCTTGCTGTGGTTCAGGGGTCTACACCGGAAATCTCCCATGATGACTTCATGGAGGAGCTCTTTCGGTTGTCTCCAGGACGTCAGCCCTGAGGCACGAAAGTCGGACGTGCGGATGGTCATTCGGCCCCGGAAGGTAGCCGCTGATGGTAGCGACCGAATGTTGTCCTTGAGGGTTCGGACAAATCAATGTCCGCCCTCTTGGAAGCGGGAAGGTGCTACATAAAGTGGTTTTCCTTGAGAAGTCGACTGGAGCACTGCTGCTGGCTGCTTCCGGTGTATGGGTTTTGACCATAGAGGACTGAGCGTAGGGCCAAATCAGATGTCTGTAGGAGGTGCGGTCAGGAAGGCCACAGAGCCGCCGAAGCTGGTGTCAATGCACCCCCATTGTCGCAACTGTGCATTTAAGGGTAGGCCAGCTGGGCATCTTATGATGTCCGGGTTGCCTGCCCGATATACTGTGGCGTTGCTGAGCGCGCCCTGGCCAGACACCTCCTCGATGGGGGCATCTTTCAGCTAAATCCGTCAGGGATCGCATGCCGCGATGCGTGAGTCAGGGCGTGGCATTTAGGTAAGCGGTGATACCATTCAGGAGCCCTGGCACTCACCAATGCCGGTGTGGCTCGGGTCTTCCTGGAGTTTTCAGGGTCGCTTACGGACCTTTGGGGGTATTGCTGCAATTGTTAGGATCGATCCAAACTACGATTGCGTAGTGCTGATTCGTCGCAATTGTGTGTGTTTCAGTAGAGGGGAGTTCGGTAGAATGATTGTCGCTAGTTTGTATTGCAAATTTAGCGAGCCCCTAGAGCCCTTACCTGGGCTACATGGATAGGCCACTACTACTGGGGAGTAGTAGCCCATTTATCCCAGGGTTGAACGCGAATGCCTCGTCCTCGATGTGGCTTAGTAAGGTATCCAGACATTCACCAGATATCGCGCTCACATCCGATGTTATATTGAGTGAATGGGTGGTGGCTGGCGTGAGCCTCCACATTTTGAACGAGCCGAGTAGCTTGTTTATGTTTGAGGTGCTCGTGGGCATGAGTGATATTGACGTAACGTTAATGAATGAGGCAGCAAGGAGAGCAAGCTGACGTCAGCTGGGGAGATTAGGGGAGTGGTGGGATTGAGTGACCGCATCGGATACAAATTATGGTTTCTCCGCAATCCTCACCCTCGGCGTACGTGGTCCATTGGTGCGATGTGGCGTATTCTGGTACTGACTGGAACCAATATGGACATAATACAGCGGTATTGGAAATACCGCTTAGTGAGTTTGAGGAACTGAAGTTGACGAGCTAAATTGCTCGGCTGTAAGGAGCTGGTCTGGTGTATTAATGATAGGGTTTTCAGGAAGTATGAAAGTTCGAGGATTAGGAAAACGGCGGACGAATGAGTTAACCTTGAAGAGGAGGACTGTCCGGCGGTTGAGAAAGAAAGTTTCAGCGTGCTCGGCGGTCCACCCGGATAGGTTATCCCAGATCAGATATGATTTTAGTTGTGCGGTTAGAGAGGATACATGGAGTGCTTGTGAGAATAAAGAAGAGGAATGGGAGGAGCTTTGTTGGGAGAACAGTACGACCCTGGGGCAGGTCTACAGGATCTGCAGGGGTCGTAAGAGGGAGGATATCACCTCTCCGCGTTGGTGACTCTGTGTTATCAACGTGAGAGTGTGTGCGGAGGTTCTGTTCAGAGCTGTTCTTCTCAGGGTGAGTAAGGTTCAGGCACCTCAAGCACCAAGAGGGCACCTGTTCCTCCTACTCAGAAGATGAGGAGTTGGGATACGCTCTCTTTGCCTGGTTAGGTCTAAACGGTCCCCAGGTTTTGATGGTTTGAACGGAGAGATGTGCAAAAGCTGGTGGAAGCTCATTCCGGAATACTTGGAGGCCATTTATTATAACAAGTGCGTGTGGAGGGATACTTTCCACGTGAGTGGAAAAGTGCCTTAGGTCGTCCCTCTCTGGAAGTCCCTGATAAGATCAGAAGTGATCCTCGTTCTTATCCCAGGGCATCAGCTTCCTTCTTCCGGTGCTAGGAAAAGTACTGGAGAGGGTTATGGTGGAACGACTTCAGGAGCTAACACGCAGGGTATGTGGTCGGATAGGCAGTATGGGTTCAGGAAAGGACGCAGGTGCGGGTGGAAAGATGCGTGGATGTATGTGCAGAATGTTGTTAGGGAGGAAATGTCAACAAGTATGTCCTTGGCATTATTTGTTGACTTCAAAGGGGCATTCGATTATCTGATCTGGGGTCGAGTGGTAGAACGGTTAGAGGAACTCAGCTGTCCGGAAATTAGTCTTCTGGCGAAGCCATTTTTCGGACAGTAAAGCCTCTATCGTTGGAATGAAGATAAAGGAGTGGAGATTTGGAGTGGCTCATTGTGGCTGTCCGCAGGATCCATCTGTGGTCCATATATATGGAACCTCATGATGGACTCTGCTGGGCAGCTCGAACCACTCTGTAAGTGTTGTGCGTATGCGGACGACCTTCTTCTCCTTGTTGAAGCAGCGGCTCGTTCGGCCAAGGCGTGAGTTGGATCAGGTGTGAGGACAATTTTTAGAAATTGTCCACAACTGAGAATGAGTATTAGTGGTGAGACATCTCGATGGACAAAACGGTGACAATGCTTTTAAAGGCAGATCTGTCACCGGGGCGTCCACCGGCGTTAGTGAATGGGGTCGGCACGTCAGTGCGCACGCAAGTCAAGAATGTGTTTTACTCCACACTTGGTGATGTGGAGAGTGCGACTTGCAGGCAGTCGTAGGTAAGGTTATGCGCGTTTTACGGAGTAATTGGGGCCTCGGACGTCGTGCTGTTCGCGCCATATATCGCGGCCTTATTTGTGGCTGTGCCACTTATGGGGCAGTACGGTATGGTGGCGAACGGCCACGCCGACGGTCTTCGGTCGCCGAAAGCTTCCTCTGTCCAGCGTTGCATGATGTTTCAGTTCAGCTCCAGCCTGTCTGCCTGTATGTCGCACCGTTTCTACGGATGCGTTGCAGGTGTTATTAGGTGTGCCCCCTCTTGAGCCCCTGAGTTGTCAATACAGCGTTGCTTATCATTCAGGTGTTAAGAAGGGGTCTGAGTGTGTCATTGTCTGCGGAATGATTTGATTTCCGATGATAATGTGGAGAGGTGGAGGGATATCTAGGGAGCAAGAGGGTTCTAGATGATAGGGTCAGGTGTAGGTGGCAAGACCGTTGGGACAGTAGTCTCCAATGGTCAGGTGACTTATGAGTACATCCGGGACGTTAGGTATGTGAAGGAAACCCAGACTTCAGATTCTGTCTAAGTCTGGGTTTCTGTTTTCCTACTACAGGAGCATGGGCCTCTTAATGCATTCTGCATAAGAGGCACCTTGCAAGATAGTCCAGAGATGTATGTGTGGGGCGTGTGTTGAGGATTGGGTGCATGTTATAGCGGTATGCCCGATGTACTCAGACATTAGGACCTTGGGGGTATGGGGATTAGTTGGACTGATGGACGGTTAGATGTTAGGGGTGTGATTCTTCACTAGTCGGAATGCCGGAAGACAGTTAGGGTCATTTGAAATAAAGATTTGCGCGCGTGTTGTTCAGGCGGCGAAGACACTGGACAATTGGCTGAATAGAGGGGTTAGCTTCTGGTATGAAAGGTGTATGAATTGGATGAGAGATAGGATTCAATCCCTGGTCACCAGTCCAGAGCTGTATGGAAGCTCAACTGGTAGTAGTTTCTGCCGGCTACGAGGTCTGACCGGACCGACTTAATTCTGGTACCTATCGGGGAGCAGGAGCCCTTGAAGTTCGCTCAACCTGCTCATGCGGACTGGCCTTTCGGGGAGTATCGTGGTGGTTGTGGTTCCAATACCCAAATGCGGGAGAGTGACCTTTGGTCACTCGATGTGAGCCAATGCATTGCAATCCGGGTGCCGGATCCAAAGAGTACGGCAGCAGGTTCCCCTTAGATAGGCCTCCAGCGAACCCACCAAGCGTGGTTAGTGTGTCCATTCCACACGCCAATTAAAAATGGTACCAGATAATGCATGGTGAATTTCCAGGCATTTCGGGGCCTGATCACATCGCATTGATTTGAGTCGCGCCTTTTTGCGCGGGCTAACCGTGGAGTAAAGGCCGTCGTCGGCAGGTACCCGCGTTAATCCCACCGGACGTTGTCTATCTACTGGTTGTTTGTAGAAGCTCAGAGTGAACGGACGTGTTTTGCGGATCATTGCGAGGTTAAAAACGATTTTTAAAAGTGTTTCTGAAGTGTTAGAATTCGGTTTTTCCGAGTTTTTCCGGTTTTCAGTATTCTGTTGTGAACAATGTTATTGCGGTAAGCAATGTAGTACGTGCGGGATTATACACATCGATGTGTATGTTCCCACAAAATTAATGCAGTGGTGTGCAGTTAGCGGCCAAGCCATTAACTCAGTGTGTTTCAGTGAACAGAAATTAACGGGATTTCCCAGCAGTGCGCGCAGTTAGCGGTATTCATCTGCCATAACACAAACCTTTGTGCAGTGCAGGTAGCGTGGAAGGTGCGGTTGTTTGTATGCGTGAGTGTTGTTGTGCAGCGGAAATGCCTCACCACGGAAGAAGAAGAGGCCAAGGCGCGTGCGGAGGACAGACCCGCAACGGCTCGAAGGTGGTAGTATCCACGACGGACGAAGATGATGTGGGACCACGTCCGAGGCCACCGTAAAGCGGAGGAAGGGAGCGGGTCGGCTCACCACCGCTGGTGAAGTCCGACAGGCGGAAGTGAGGGAGAAAGCATTGAAGGAAGGAGAGAGCGGCATGCCGCAGGCGGTCGTCAACCCAAGAAGCAGCAGCCGGGAGTATAGCGGCGTTGCTGGCAAGGAGGTCAGTAGCCAGCGTTCCCTCGTCAGGAGGGAAAAGAGAGGTTAGTGGGATAAGGAAAACTGGCAGGAAAAGGAGTCCGGCGGATTGTAGTTGGAAATTGTAACGCTGTCGGCCATGTTGCAGCAAATATGAAAGGCTTCTTGGCTTCCGATTTAAGCAGGAAGTGGTTTTCCGGGTCCGAAAACCGAAAACCTTGGGAATCTCTGTACCGTGAAGGAACTCCCCCATAGCGGTTGCTTCTAAATATGGAGGAAGTCTTAATGTCCGTTATTACGGAGAATGTAGCACCTTCACCGGGCGAAGTGCATGCGCGCTGAAGGAAGGTCGTGGGGACCCTCCGTCTCTTCAGTGGAGACCCTCAAATACTCTTCAGGTGGAGCAGGCCTGCTCCTGAGGCTTCGGCAGCCGTGCCCTCAGCAGCGCAATGCCTGGAGACGGCAGCATAGCTGCCAACGCGGTTGGGACCCAAAGGCAGTCGGTCGCCGTGAGTACGACGAGGCTCCTGCTTGGCTTCCTCCTCCAAGCGAAGTTATAAACAAAGTAGTTTGAAGGTAGGTGGGTGTATCCTTCCCTCGGTGTGCACGTGTGCGCACGTGTGCCTGGTGAAACCCGATTAAGAGTGGTGAGTGTAGTCATGCCGCTCTGTTGTAGAAAGGGAGAAAGTGGCAAATAATGCCAAATTTGGAGAGGTCGGTCATTCAGCGTGACCGTAAATGAGAAGATAGGGCCGGTTGAGAGTTGTGGTGCAAGGGGTGCCCACACAGATTACTTCCTGACGAGTTTCGCATGACCGATTGAGCTCTTCCCGTTTGAACCTTCAGGTGAGGTTGAATCCAGAAGGCTAAAACCTCTGACGTGAGGATAGTCAGTCGCCCTGGAAGGTGGAGGCTGACCGTACAACTAACGTTGTACTTGAGGAGCCTGAACAAATTAATGTCTGCCCTCTTAGAGGCGGGGAGAAGGTGCTACATCAGGTTGAAGGTTCTCCTTCCGTGTTCGTGCGGATAATTTCCTGTAGCTGGATGCTTCCCGGTGTATGGTTCGACCACAGAAGTAGCTGGAATGCAAGGTTAAAACCGATGTCTGCCGCAGATGTGGTCAGGAAGGGCCACGATGCCCGCTGCGCCAACACTTGCTACTGCATGATACCGCTGCGGTATCGCAACTGCCTTCAAGGGTAAACCAGCGGGGCATCATATGATGTCCAGTTGCTTCTGCCCAGTCTACTGCGGGCATTGGCATTCAGAGCGTGCCCTAGCTAGAACCACTAATGGTATTTTACAAATTAAATTGTCAGAGGTCCTACGCCGTCATGTGTAATTTAGAGGCGTTGTATTTTGGAAGATAGTGGTGCAGCATCGCCTTGCTCCAGGAGCCATATGCCACCAATTTTAGAATGGTAAGTGGTCTTCCTGGGGGTTTCAGAAGTCTTCGCGGACCTTAGGTGTAATGCTGCAATAGTTGTGACTGACCCAAGCTACGATTGCATAGTTTTGGATTCGTCACAAGAGGGTGTATGTGTTTCTGTAGAGGGGAGTTCGGTAGGCTGATTGTTGCTAGCATGTATTGTGTTTAGGGAACCCTTAGAGCCCTATCTGCGTACATGGATAAGCTACTACTACTGCAAGTGGGTAGCCCATTTATCCTAGGGATGGATGCGAATGCCATATCCTCGATGTGGTGTAGCAAGTTCGATGGGCTCGTAGATATTCGAGCTACACTCGAGGACAGGCATTAGGCGAATGGGTGGCTGCTAACAGTCTCCACATCTTAAATGAGCCAAGCCAGTGGTTCACATTTGATGGGCCTAGAGGGGGAGCGACATTGACGTGTCCTTAATCAATGAGGCAGCGAATAGGGCGTTCAGTTTTAGGTGGAGATTAGTGGGACGGTGAGATTGAGCGATCATAATTTGATTAAAATCGGTTACAATTGCACTCCTCGACGTATGTAAGTCCATTGCGGCGATGGCGTACCTCTGGTATCGACTTGAACCAATATGGACAGTGTGTTAGGGAAGCGGTATTGGACATACCGCTCAGTGAGTTGAAAATCTGAGGTGGACGAGCAAATTGCTCGGATATGAATTGGTCTCAGTGCAGAGTGAACGATAGGTTGTTGAAGAAGTATAAAGATTTTAGGGTTCGAAAATTGGTGGACGCAGGAATTAACCCTGA
The DNA here is from genome assembly GCA_031772095.1 of Zeugodacus tau. NCBI lineage: Eukaryota > Metazoa > Arthropoda > Insecta > Diptera > Tephritidae > Zeugodacus > Zeugodacus tau. The sequence goes on from JAMOBL010000095.1 coordinate 8,395, forward strand.
AGAGGAGGGCGATTTGACGACGATTGAGACGGAAGTTTCAACGCGCTCGGCGGTCAAATTCGGATAGGTTGGCTCAGATTAGGAACGATTTCAGTTGTGCGATGCATGAGTATAAGGCCATGCTTATAAAAATCAAAGAAGAGGAGTGGAGGTTCGTTAATGAGCATAGGATGACCCCTGGGGTCAGGTCTTAAGGATTTGTAGGGGTCGTAGTAGGGAGGACATCACTTCTCTTCGTGTTGATATGTTATCAACATGGAGAGTGTGCAGGGTTCTGTTAGGAGCGTTCTTTCCTAGGGCTGAGGAGCTGGCACCTCTTGCACAAGAGTGTACCGGTTCCTCCACTTGATGATGGGGAGTTGGGATATGCCTTTAGCCTGGTTAGGTCTAAACGGTCCCAGGGTCTTGATGGTTTGAACGGAGAGTTGTGCAAAAGCTTGTGGAAGTTCATTCCGGAATACTTGGAGTCATTTACGATAAGTGCATTTTGTGAGGGAAAGTGCTATTGTTCCTGAAGTCCCTGATAAGATTAGGAGTGAGCCACGATCTTATCGGGGCATCAGCCTTCTTCCGGTGCTTGGTAAAGTACTGGAGGGAGTTATGGTGGAACGGCTTCAGGAGCTAACGCGGGATCTGCGTTCGGATAGGCAGTACGGTTTCAGGAAGGGACGCAGCGTAGAGGATGCTTGGTTTTATGTCCAGAGGGCCGTTAGGAGAATACCAACAAAATAATCCTCGGCATATTTGTTAATACCAACAAATATGTCCTCGGCATGAAAGGGAGAAAGTGGCAAATAATGCCAAATTTGGAGAGGTCGGTCTTAGCGTGACCGTAAATGAGAAGATAGGGCCGGGAGTTGTGGTGCAAGGGTGCCCACACAGATTACTCCTGACGAGTTCATGACGGAGCTCTTCCGTTTGAACCTTCAGGAGGTTAGTCCAGAGGCTAAAACCTCTGACGTGAGGATAGTCAGTCGCCCTGGAAGGTGGAGGCTGACCGTACAAACGTTGTACTTGAGGGCACAGACAAATTAATGTCTGCCCTCTTAAAAGGCGGGAAGGTGCTACATCAGGTGGTTCTCCTTCCGTGTTCGTGCGGATACCCCTGTAGCCGGATGCTTCCGGTGTATGATTCGACCACAGAGTAGCGGAATGCAAGGTTAAAACCGATGTCTGCCGCAGATGTGGTCAGGAAGGCCACAGAGTTGCCCGCTGCGCCAATGCACTGCATTGCGCCTTCAAGGGTAAACCAGCGGGCATCATATGATGTCAGTTGCTTGCCCAGTCTACTGCGGCATTGTCGAGCGTGCCCTAGCTACAAGACACTAATGGGGGTATTTTACAATTAAATTGTCAGAGGTCCTACGCCGTCATGTGTAATTTAGGGCGTTGTATTTTAGATAGTGGGTGCAGCATCGCCTTGCTCCAGGAGCCATATGCCACCAATTTTAGAATGGTAAAGTGGTCTTCCTGGGGGTTTCAGAGTCTTCGCGGACCTTAGGTGTAATGCTGCAATAGTTGTGACTGACCCAAGCTACGATTGCATAGTTTTGGATTCGTCACAAGAGGGTGTATGTGTTTCTGTAGAGAGTTCGGTAGGCTGATT
>JAMOBL010000095.1:15000-20392 GCA_031772095.1 Zeugodacus tau
CAATATTCGGAAATACACTTTCAATCAATTCTTCTTTCGATTGCAAAAGTGTACTAAAGTTGTTCGGCAATGTGATCAAACCGGTATCATCGATTGGTATTTTGCCTTCGCCAATGTCCAACAACTGCTTCGAAAACGCCGCTGGGGATCGATCGTTTTGCAATTGGACTCGCATGTTGACGGTAAGAGTCAGCCTTTGAACTGAAACAGACGATTTTAAACATGCGTTTATTTCGTCGGCCGGAGTTGATCGAGGGATGACTGGCAAAGTTGCCAAAAATCGCCGGATAATAAGACTAATGTCCCCAAAAAAGTTGTTGCTTTTGGCGCTAAATCTTGCATTGTTCTATTGAAAGCTTCTAATGACTTTTTGTTAGCCATTTCGCACTCATCCCATAGAACTATTCCAGTTCCTCGCAAAACTTTGCCATTGCTGAATTCCTCGATATTGTGCACTTTGGTGTTTCAACGACTTGGATGATTAACGGTAATTTCAATGTGCTGTTCGACCGCGTTCAAGTAGAGTATCAGCGATGCCTGACGAAGCATGTTCCAGCGCAAGTTTATGCTGGGACCGTATAGTAGCAAGAATCAAAGAGATCAGAAACGTTTTCCTGTACCACCGTGCGCATCCATAAGTAGACTCCACCGGCGTTATTGTCAACCGCTCGTATAATCTTATCATTTTTCTTCTGAATATTCAATTTGGTATTGTTAGCTTGTATGAAAGCACGCAATTCATTGCAATCGTATTGTTGTTCACGTTGAAGCTCATGGTCAAGCATATCAATCGCTGAACGATTGGGCGCAGTTATGCCAAATTGCGCTAATGCCTTATTTGCAATTGTAAGGCACAGATCTTCAACCATTATCAAAGCATCATTATACATTTGTAATGTATATAGCAAGTCTGCGTCCGATGCTCATTACGCGCCAAAAATTAATAAGTCCTCGGTCATGCAGTCTTTGTACTTATTCCACAGTTCTTGCGGATTTGACGGAAGGCATGTAGATATTATTATGGCGAATAGTACGCGCATCTCAAACTCACTGCGTACCGCTGCAGCCGAAACAATTGGTTTTCGGCAACGACAAAAAACAAGCTGGTACGATGAGGTGCCGTCTCGCAGCGGAGAGAAAACAGACTGCCTACCTCGCAACGTTGCAAACGACCACAACACGTGCGGATGGGATAGATACCGAGAGCTGAAGAGGAGCGAGACGCATCTGCAGACAAAAAGAAAGAGGCCGAAATGCGTGAGTACGAAGAGCTTGAGAAGCTGGCAGACAGAGGGAATGCTCGAAAATTTTATGAAAAAATGAAGCGACTTAACGAAGGTTTCAAGACCGGAGCATCCTCATGTAGAGACCAAGGTGGTAATCTGGTAACCGATGTCCAGGGCATACTGGGATTATGGAGGGAACACTTCTCCGACCTGCTGAATGGCAGTGAGAGTACAACACCAGGAGAAGGCGAACCCGATCCTCAATCGATGACGATGGAAGAGATGTTCCATTACCTGACCATGAAGAAATTCGAATAGCAATTACCCGCTTGAAGAACAACAAAGCAGCGGGGGCCGATAGATTACCGGCAGAACTATTCAAATACGGCGGCGAAGAACTGATAAGGTGCATGCATCAGCTTCTTTGCAAAATATGGTCGGAAGAAAGCATGCCTGACGATTGGAATCTCAGTGTGCTCTGCCCACAATCTGCGCCAATTACCGTGGGATCAGCCTCCTAAATATCGCATACAAGGTTCTATCGAGCGTACTGTGTGAAAGACTAAAGCCCACCGTCAACAAACTGATTGGACCTTATCAGTGTGGCTTTAGACCTGGAAAATCAACAACTGACCAGATATTCACCATGCGCCAAATCTTGGAGAAGACCCGTGAAAAGAGGATCGACACACACCACCTTTTTGTCGATTTTAAAGCAGCTTTCGACAGCACGAAAAGGAGCTGCCTTTATGCCGCGATGTCTGAATTTGGTATCCCCGCAAAACTAATACGGCTGTGTAAGTTGACGTTGAGCAACACCAAAAGCTCCGTCATGATTGGGAAGGACCTCTCCGAGCCGTTCGATACCAAACGAGGTTTCAGGCAAGGTGACTCACTATCGTGCGACTTCTTTAACCTGATGCTGGAAAAATTATAAGAGCTGCAGAGCTAAACAGAGAGGGTACCATCTTTTACAAGAGTGTACAGCTCCTGGCGTACGCCGATGATATTGATATCATCGGAAGCAACAACCGCGCCGTTTGTTCTGCTTTTTCCCGCATGGATAAGGAGGCGAAGCGAATGGGTCTGGAGGTGAATGAGGACAAGACGAAATATCTCCTGTCATCAAGCAAACAGTCGGCGCATTCGCGTCTTGGCTCCCACGTCACTGTTGACAGTCATAACTTCGAGGTCGTAGATAATTTCGTTTACCTGGGAACCAGCATCAACAACACGAACAATGTCAGCCTCGAAATCCAGCGCAGAATAACTCTTGCCAACAGGTGCTACTTTGGACTGAGTAGGCAATTGAACAGTAAAGTCCTCTCTCGACGAACCAAAATCAAGCTCTACAAGTCGCTTATCATCCCCGTCCTGATCTACGGTGCAGAAGCTTGGACGATGTCAAACATCAGATGAGACGACACTAGAAGTTTTTCGAGAGGAAAATTTTGCGCAAGATTTATGGTCCTAAGAACATTGGCAACGGCGAATACCGCAGACGATGGAACGATGAGCTGTACGAGTTATACGACGACATTGACATAGTTCAGCGAATAAAAAGACAGCGGCTACGCTGGCTAGGTCATGTTGTCCGAATGGACGAAAACACTCCAGCCCCTGAAAGTGTTCGATGCAGTACCCGCCGGAGGAAGCCGAGGAAGGGGAAGCCTCCACCTCCGTTGGAGGACCAGGTGGAGAGCGACCTGGTTACACTTGGGATCTCCAACTGGCGCCGAACTGCGAAGGAGAGAGAGAGATGGCGCACTATCGTCGATTCGGCTATAACCGGCTAAACGGTTGCAACGCCAATCACATACATACAGATATATAAATATTTATATTATATTAACATACTTGTTATATATATATTATTTTTAACAGTTTTTTAAGAATCTTCATAAATTAATTTGAATATAAGAAAATATTTTTTTTTTGAACGCAAAGTACTTTATTTCTCAATATTCATTGAGAACATAAGGTAGTGTTATAGATTGTTATCAAACGACTATTTACAATATACTGAAAAACAATTGAAATATACAAAAATTAATATATAATGGTATATTGATAGTTGTTAGAGAGAATCTTAACATGAAGAAACAGATTTTTGAACGCAAAGTACTTTATTTCTCAATATTCATTGAGAACATAAGGCAGTGTTATAGATTGTTATCAAACGACTATTACAATATACTGAAAAACAATTGAAATATACAAAAATTAATATATAATGGTATATTGATAGTTGTTAGAGAGAATCTTAACATAAAGATACAGATTTTTGAACGCAAAGTACTTTATTTCTCAATATTCATTGAGAACATAAGGTAGTGTTATAGATTGTTATCAAGCGACTATTACAATATACTGAAAAACAATTGAAATATACAAAAATTAATATATAATGGTATATTGATAGTTGTTAGAGAGAATCTTAACATAAAGATACAGATTTTTGAACGCAAAGTACTTTATTTCTCAATATTCATTGAGAACATAAGGTAGTGTTATAGATTGTTATCAAACGACTATTACAATATACTGAAAAGCAATTGAAATATACAAAATTTAATATATAATGGTATATTGTATAGTTGTTAGAGAGAATCTTAACATAAAGATACAGCTTTGAACGCAAAGTTATCAAACGACTTTTACAATATACTGAAAAGCAATTGAAATATACAAAAATTAATTTATAATGGTATATTGTATAGTTGTTAGAGAGAATCTTAACATAAAGATACAGCTTTGAACGCAAAGTTATCAAACGACTATTACAATATACTGAAAAACAATTGTGAAATATACAAAAATTAATATATAATGGTATACTGTATAGTTGTTAGAGAGAATCTTAACATAAAGATACAGATTTTTGAACGCAAAGTACTTTATTTCTCAATATTCATTGAGAACAATATACTGAAAAACAATTGAAATATACAACAAGTAAGGAAGGGCTAAGTTCGGGTGTAACCGAACATTTTATACTCTCGCAATTTATTTATTTAACTTTATTTATATTATATAATACACAATTTGACCCACATATTCGTCATATATATGGTATAAAGTCCATTGAAAGTTGGATACCCTAATATTAGGTTAGAAGCACCGAGTGTCTAATGTGGTCTTGAAAACCTATGGTCTGATTTCGGCGATTTTTAGAATGGGGCTGCCACACTATAAACGTAGTATTTGTGCAAAGTTCTGCATCGATATCTTCACTAGTGCTTACTTTATGTATTGTAAAGTAAACGATTCAGATCGTCTTCAAAGTTCCGGTATATAGGGAGTAGGCGTGGTTGTGAAGCTGTTTGGCCTATTTTCACAACATATCATTGGGATGTAAGGAAACTATTACAAACCAAGTTTAATTGAAATCGGTCGAGTAGTTCCTGAGATATGGTTTTTGACCCATAAGTGGTCGATGCCACGCCCATTTTCCATTTTGTAAAAAAATCTGAGTGTAGCTTCCATATGCCATTTCTTATGTGAAATTTAGAGTTTCTGGCGTTTTTCGTAGGTGAGTTATCCCACTTTTAGTAGTTTTCAACATAACCTTTGTATGGGAGATGGGCGTGGTTACAATCCGATTTTCTCCATTTTTGGACTGTATAAGGTACTACCTAAAATAAAAGACTCTAGAAAGTTTACTTGATATAGCTTTAGTAGTTTCCGAGATATGTACAAAAAACGTAGTAGGGGGCGGGGCCACGCCCACTTCCCCAAAAAAAGTACATTCACATATGCCCCTTCATAGTGCGATCCTTCATACCAAATTTTATTTGCATAGCTTTATTTATGGCTTAGTTATGGCACTTTATGTGTTTTCGGTTTTCGCCATTTTGTGGGCGTGGCAGTGGTCCGATTTTGCTCATTTTCGAAAGCAACCTTCCTATGGCGCCAAGAAATAAGTGTGCCAAGTTTCATCAAGATATCTTAATTTTTACTCAAGTTACAGCTTGCACAGACGGACGGACGGACGGACGGACGGACAGACAGACATTCGGATTTGAACTCCACTCTTCACCCTGATCACTTTGGTATATATAACCCTATATCTAACTCGTTTAGTTTTGGGTGTTACAAACAACCGTTATGTGAACAAAACTATAATACTCTCTTTAGCAACATTTGTTGCGAGAGTATAAAAATTA
>JAMOBL010000096.1:0-13098 GCA_031772095.1 Zeugodacus tau
CAATTGTGGAACTTTCTTGCTAAAATTTTATAAGAATTATATCGCAAGATATATATTCTTATTTAATTATAACGATTATCAATTAACAATCAATTCAGAACTGGCACGGACTTGGGGAATCCGACTGTCTAATTAAAACAAAGCATTGTGATGGCCCTAACGGGTGTTGACACAATGTGATTTCTGCCCAGTGCTCTGAATGTCAAAGTGAAGGAATTCAAGTAAGCGCGGGTAAACGGCGGGAGTAACTATGACTCTCTTAAGGTAGCCAAATGCCTCGTCATCTAATTAGTGACGCGCATGATTGGATTAACGAGATTCCTACTGTCCCTATCTACTCATTCGTTTGTTGGCTTTCGACGCGGATAGACGTGCGTGCGCATCGTTGTGATTTTTCCTGGTGAGTTTTCTTTGCGAATTGTTGGTAGACATTTTTCGGTATTCCCTTTTGTGCGGCCGTTTGTTTACGCAGTGTGTAAGGCACCGTTATTGCCTGGCGTGCGTGAATAGTTGAATACGTGATCGCGTGTGTTGTTGGTGTAAGTGCACATTTCGTGCATTCTTGCATATCATACGCGCGTGGCTTGCGGTATTTCGGTGTGTTTTTGGTACAGTCGCGGTTGACTGTACGGCGTGTACTGGTAAGTACAACATTGTTGTTTTCTTAAGTAGCGTGGGTATCCACACGTTTGTTGTTGGTGGGCTGTCGCACAGTTTCAGTGGTTTACCGTGTTGTTGGTATTCCCGCTGGCTGGATTGCCTACCAGGGAGTGTTGTGCTGAGCGTCTGGCGTTCAGTTGCACGTGTGTTGGGCTTGCTCGGACAGTTTTGCCCAAAGGGTGCTGGTGACTGTCCCAGTGCTGAAGTAGCTGACTGGTGTGCAGATTACGGTTGTAGAAGTAACTGTTAGCCTACGGTGCGATTCGGTGCAGTACCACAGCGGTTGACTCGCGACCGTTACGGGGACATAGAACTGTCCGGCGGTCTTTTTGAGTAACCTTTTTCCAGACCTTTGGCTGGAGTTGTGGGCTGTGCCCTCGCGAGAGCGCATTAATCGACCGCTTAGGTGGTCACTGCTATAGAGCGGGTTTGTGTGTAGGTCGGCATCTTCAGTGCGTTCAGTCGCTCGTGCTTGGAGAGCAGCTGTTCTCGAGTTTAGCCTGAACGGGTGGCTTCTGCGCCAGTGTTTCGCCGGCGTATCAGCCTGCCTGCGGGTAGTCTGGAGGTGGTAATGCCTCCACCACGGAGAAGGAGGGTTAAGTCCCTCGCTGAAAGCGAAGGGTCGGGCCCCACAACCGTGATGGTGGAAACATCGTCGTGCGATGAGGAGGTGAGGCCACCGGTGAGGTCTCCACCGCGGAGGAGGGCGCGTTTGGGGTCGCCTCTGTTGGCGAAATCAAGGGACGGAAGCGGTAGTGGTAGCGGAATAGGTGGCACCGCTGAAAAAGCGGTTGTTCACCCCGCATGTTCGGTGAAGTCGGGCGAGGCGAAAAGCGGTACGGTCGTTGCGGAGAATGGTGTCGCGAGTAAGGGCGCCGTTAAGAAGGGTGCCGCTAAGAAGGCCGTCGCGAGTGGGAGGGAATTGGAAAAGAAGGGTGAGAAAAAGGGGGGTGAAACTATTGGGGGTGTGGTTGGGGGAGGCGCTATCAGCCATGTTGCTGCCATGAAGGCAGTTACGGCTGAATTAAACGCCTTGGTGTTTGGGGCTAAGGACTTTGAGGTCACTACCGCGAAGGGGCTGATGGAGCTTGCCTCGAAGTACGAGGCACTCCTGATGACGGTAGTAACCGAGAATGCCCACCTTCGCGGTCAGGTTGACGCTCTCAGGGGGGGTTGTGGGGGATATATTCCCCAACCGAAGAGGTCGGTTGTGGGTTTGGCTCCGGCAGAGTCGGTGCGTGCGCCTCCAGCACCTGTGTTGGAGGCGATTGCTCCGGCATTGCCGAAGCCCGTGGAGACGTGGTCGGTAGTGGTGCGCAGCAAGGCCCCGACGACTTCCTCTAAGGAAGTCATCAAAAAGGTGGTGAAAGAGGTGGGACCTTCCCTCGGAGTGCGAGTACACGAGGTGAAGCCTATTAAGGGTGGTGGGGTGGTTATTCGCACCCCCTCTGTTTTAGAGAGCGAAAAGGTGGCGAATAATGCCAAGTTCGGGGAGGTGGGGTTGGATGTGAGTGTGAACCGGAAGTTGGGTCCGCGGGTTGTGGTTCAGGGGTTCACACCGAAATCTCCCATGATGACTTCATGGAGGAGCTCTTTCGGTTGAACCTCCAGGACGTCAGCCCTGAGGCACGAAAGTCAGATGTGCGGATGGTCAGTCGGCCCTGGAAGGTGGCCGCTGATGGTAGCACCAACGTTGTCCTTGAGGGTTCGGACAAATCAATGTCCGCCCTCTTGGAAGCGGGAAGGTGCTACATAAAGTGGTTTTCCTTCAGGGTTCGACCGGATACCCCTGTTGCTGGCTGCTTCCGGTGTATGGGTTTTGACCATAGAGTGGCTGAGTGTAGGGCCAAATCAGATGTCTGTAGGAGGTGCGGTCAAGAAGGCCACAGAGCTGCCGGTTGCGTCAATGCACCCCATTGTCGCAACTGTGCATTTAAGGGTAGGCCAGCTGGGCATCTTATGATGTCCGCTGTCTGCTCGATATACTGTGGCGTTGTTGAGCGCGCCCTCTCCAGACACTGATGGGGGGTATCTTTCAGCTAAATTGTCAGGGATCGTATGCCGTGATGTGTGAGTTGGGGGGTTGTATGCTTGAGGGTGGGTGCGGCATTGCCTTACTCCAGGAGCCCTACACCACCAATGGTGTGGTTCGGGGTCTTCCTGGAGTTTTCAGGGTCTTTACGGACCTTGGGAGTAATGCCGCAATTGTTGTGACTGATCCAAACTACGATTGCGTAGTGTTGGATTCGTCGCAACAGGGGTGTGTGTTTCAGTAGAGGGGGAGTTCGGTAGAATGATTGTCGCTAGTTTGTATTGCAAATTTAGCGAGCCCCTAGAGCCCTACCTGGGCTATATGGATAAGCTACTACTACTGGGGAGTAGTAGCCCATTTATCCTAGGGTTGGATGCGAATGCCTCGTCCTCGATGTGGTTTAGTAAGGTATCCAGACATTCGTTTGGATATCAAAGCCACGTTCGAGGAGAGGTAATGAATGAATGGGTGTTGGCTAAGGGCCTTCACATTCTGAATGAGCCGAGTGAGTGGTATACGTTTGATGGGCCTAGGGGTGTGAGTGATATTGACGTGACGCTTATGAATGAGGCAGCAAGTAGAGTGTTTGATTTTAAGTGGGAGGTTAGAGGAGGGTGGGGTCTGAGTGATCATAATTTGATCCAAATTGTGTTTGCTCCTCGTTCCCCTCCTTTGGTGTGTGTTAGTCCGTTGCGGCGATGGCGTACCTCTGGTACTGACTGGAACCGATATGGACAGAGTGTAAGGGAAGCGGTGTTAGAAATACCGCTTAGAGTGTTTGATGATCTGGAGGTGGACGAGCAAATTGCTCGGCTGTGTGAGTTGGTGTGGGGTGTGAATGACAGGTTGTTCAGGAAGTGTGGAAGTTTTAGGGTTAGAAAAATTAAGTGGTGGACGCATGAGTTAACCTTGAAGAGGAGGACTGTCAGGCGGTTGAGACGAAAGTTTCAACGTGCTCGGCGGTTCAATTCTGATAGGCTGTCCCAGATTAGGTATGATTTCAGTTGTGCGATGAGTGAATATAAAGATATGATTGTGAAAATTAAGGAAGAAGAGTGGAGGAGTTTTGTGAATGACAATAGGGATGACCCCTGGGGTCAGGTCTATAAGATCTGCAGAGGTCATAAGAGGGAGGATATCACCTCTCTTCGTGTTGGTGACACTGTGTTATCAACGTGGAGAGAGTGTGCTGGGGTTCTGTTAGGAGCGTTCTTTCCCAGGGCTGAGGTTCAGGCACCCCATGCACATGAGGTACCTGTTCCTCCATTAGATGATGGGGAGCTGGGATATGCCTTTGGCCTGGTCAGGTCTAAACGGTCTCCAGGTTTTGATGGTCTGAACGGAGAGATGTGCAAATGCTTGTGGAAGTTCATTCCGGAATACTTGGAGGTCATTTATGATAAGTGCATTTGTGAGGGATATTTTCCACGTGAGTGGAAAAGTGCCAGGGTTGTTCCTCTCCTGAAGTCTCCTGATAAGATCAGGAGTGATCCTCGTTCTTATCGGGGCATCAGTCTCCTTCCAGTGCTTGGAAAAGTGTTGGGAAGAGTTATGGTGGAACGGCTTCAGGAGCTAACGCGGGATTTGAGGTCGAATAGGCAGTATGGGTTCAGGAAAGGACGCAGTGTAGAAGATGCCTGGATGTATGTTCAGAATGCTGTGAGGGAGAATACCAACAAATATGTCCTTGGCATATTTGTTGACTTCAAGGGGGCGTTTGATTACCTAATCTGGGATCGAGTGATTCAACGGCAGAGGAACTTAACTGTTCGGAAATTAGTCTCTGGCGGAGCTTCTTTTCGGACAGGAAAGCCTCTATCGTTGGTATGAATGGGAGTGTGGAGATTGGAGTGGTTCGTGGCTGCCCGCAGGGATCCATCTGTGGTCCATATATTTGGAACCTCATGATGGACTCATTGCTTGGGCAGCTCGAACCACTCTGCAGGTGTTGTGCGTATGCGGATGACCTACTTCTTTTGGTCGAAGGCCGTTCGAGGTCTGAGATTGAAAGGGTAGGAGGGCAATTGTTGGAGATTGCTCATAATTGGGGTGTGGGTGTGGGGGTTGACATATCGATGGATAAAACGGTGACAATGCTCTTAAAGGGTAGACTGTCACCGAGGCGTCCACCGGTTGTCCGTGTGAATGGGGTCAGCATCAGGTATGTGACGCAAGTCAAATATCTGGGGTTGACCATGAGCGAAAGAATGTGTTTTACTCCACACTTAGTGAGTGTGAAGCGGCGGCTGCAGGCGATTGTTGGTAGTGTCAGGCGCGTTTTACGGAGTGATTGGGGTCTCGGGCGTCGTGCTGTCCGCTCCATATATCGAGGTTTGTTTGTGGCCTGTGCCACTTATGGATCTGCTATATGGTGGAAGGTGGCTACGATGGTTTCGGGTCGTCGAAAACTTCTCTCCATACAGCGTTGCATGATGCTTGCCTGTTTGCCTGTATGTCGCACCGTTTCTACGGATGCGTTGCAGGTTTTATTGGGTGTGCCCCCTCTTGACCTGATTGTTTTACAGCGTGCTGTTTCTTTCAGGTTGAGGAGGAGTTTGAGTGTGTTATTGCTGCGGAATGAATGGATTTCTGACGATGATGTGGAGAGGTTGGGATATCTAGGAAGCAAGAGGCTTCTAGATGACAGGGTTAGGAGTAGGTGGCAAGACCGTTGGGATAATAGTCCTAACGGTCGTGTGACTTATGAGTACATTCGGGATGTTGGGTTTGTTGGGGAAAACCCAGATTTCAGATTTTGTCTGAGTCTGGGTTTCCTATTTACGGGGCATGGGCCTTTGAATGCTTTTTTGCATCAGAGGCATCTCTCTGATGGAACGGAATGTATGTGTGGGGCGCGTGTTGAGGATTGGGTGCATGTTATTGCTGAATGCCCGATGTACTCGGACATTAGGGACCTTGGGGGTATGGGGATTAGTTGGACTGATGGACGGTTAGATGTTAGTGGTGTGATCTCCACTAGTTGGGATGACGAACGATTAGAATTATTTGGTGTGTTTGCGCGTGAGGTGTTTAAGCGGCGAAGACAATTAGCTGGAAACTAAGGATAGTTTCTTTGTGTGAATGGTGTGTGTATTGTGTGTGTATTGGATGAGAGAATGGGGTCCAACCCCTGGTCACCAGTCCAAAGCAGTATGGAAGCTCAACTGGTAGTAGTTTTTTTTTGGCTACGAGGTCTGACCGGTAACTTAATTCTGGTATCACGGGGAGCAGGAGCCCTTGGAGTTCGCTCCAACCTGCTCATGCGGACTGGCATACTCGAGTATTATCGTGGTGGTTGTGGTTTAATACCCGAATACGGGGATAGTGATCTTGGTCACTCAATGTGGAGTTGCATTGCAACCGGGTGCCGGACTCAATGTATGGCAGAGGTTTTAGATAGGCCTCGAACCCCACCAAGGTGGTTAGTGTGTCCATTCCACACGAAAATTGGTACCGAATAATGCTTTGTATTTTCGGGGCGCTGACCCTCGCATTGATTTCATCCGCTGTGCTTTTGAGCACCGTTAGGTAAGGTCGTCGTCGGCAGGTTTTCACGTTAATATTGGCTTTAGATGTCCCTCTAATTAAAGAGCCGAAACCACATATAAAGAGCCGAAACCACATATATTTGCATATAAAAAAACTAAGTTTGGTTAAACGGCGGACATAAAAATGATTCTATTTACGTAGCCAAATGCATCGTCATCTTATTAGTGACGCGCATGAAGGAATTCAGTACTAATTAATTTTCATATAAATACTAATTGTATTAATTTATACAAGTAAATAATTTTCATAGAAATACTAAATAATTTTCATATAGATACTAATTGTATGAATTCATGCAAGTAAATAATTTTCATATAAATACTAAATAATTTTCATATAGATACTAAGTTTATGAATTCATACAAGTAAAAAATTTTCATATAAATACTAATTGTATGAATTCATGCAAGTAAATAATTTTCATATAGATACTAAGTTTATGAATTCATACAAGTAAAAAATTTTCATATATATACTAAATAATTTTCATATAGATACTAAGTTTATGAATTCATACAAGTAAATAATTTTCATATAGATACTAAATAATTTTCATATTGATACTAAGTTTATGAATTCATACAAGTAAAAAATTTTCATATAAATACTAAATAATTTTCATATAGATACTAAGTTTATGAATTCATACAAGTAAAAAATTTTCATATAAATACTAAATAATTTTCATATAGATACTAAGTTTATGAATTCATACAAATAAAAAATTTTCATATAAATACTAAATAATTTTCATATAGATACTAAGTTTATGAATTCATACAAGTAAACAATTTTCATATAAATGCTAAATAATTTTCATATAGATACTAAGTTTATGAATTCATACAAGTAAATAATTTTCATATAAGTACTAATTAATTTTCATATAAATACTTAATAAATTTCATATAAATACTAATTAATTTTCATATAGATACTAATTTTCATATAAGTACTAAGTGTATGAATTCATACAACTAAATAATTTTCATATAAGTACAAAAAATTAAAAAAAAAAATAAATGTTAAGCTATTTTTGATGTTGTAATATTTCTTATAAGCATAATGCTCGTAGAAAATGATATAAATTACTTGTGTATATATGAATTTAAAACTTTTATATGGTTAAAAAGATTTTTTCCATACGATTTCGGGTTGGTGGGGTGTACGTGGCAGAAAACATATATGTTGTATGAAACTTTGACTTTAGTACTTGTATGAAAATTTTAATACTTGTATGAAATTGCATACTTAGTACTTATATGAAAATTATTTTCATATAAATATAAAAGTGTTTAAGTGTAATATATAAATGAGAGCAAAAAAATTTATTCCTGGTTTGCTACAGTTGGTTTAAATAGAAATAATTTTGTTAATAATGAAATGTTATTAATTGAGATTATTCTTCTATACCTAACATAATGTAGTCGTTTTTTCTTAATTTAACATTTTTTGGGGTTTGTTCTTCTATTCACATAAAATATATGTGGGTAAAGAATAAAATTCAATAAAGTTAAATATTTATATTATTACGCTCGAATACTTTCATATCATATATGAAATAAAATGAAAAATAATTGAATTGAAATTATTAATTTCAAATCAAAAGAAAAACGTATATACTCTTAAAAAAAGATATATACACTATATGCATTGAAATAAAGTAAAATGTATAAAAAATGATATTATTTGAAAGTTTAACAAATACAAGAAGAAACATCGTTCTTACATTAATAATTATATTATATATGTATAGAGAACGAAAATTCTTTCTCACGATAAGATACAATTTCAAAGTCCGAATAAGAGCGCAATAAATAATACAATAATATGAAATTTAAATGAAATTAAGTGAATTTTTTAATCTGTCAAGTAGAAGAAATTTCATAATTATTTATTGTCGCGATTTCGTTCTTCTTTGCATTTTGTATATGTCGTGTACTTAATTTTCAAATATTGAAAATATCATTATAAAAATGTATATAATATAAAAAATATTATATAAATGAATAAAAAATATTATTCTGGTTGATCCTGCCAGTAGTTATATGCTTGTCTCAAAGATTAAGCCATGCATGTCTAAGTACAAACAAATTAAAAGTGAAACCGCAAAAGGCTCATTATATCAGTTATGGTTCCATAGATCGTTAACAGTTACTTGGATAACTGTGGTAATTCTAGAGCTAATACATGCAAAATAAACATGGACCTTTTGGAACGTGTGCTTTTATTAGGCTAAAACCAAGCGATCGTAAGATCGTTATATTGGTTGAACTCTTGATAACTTGCAGATCGTATGGTCTCGTGAAACCGCAAAAGGCTCATTATATCAGTTATGGTTCCATAGATCGTTAACAGTTACTTGGATAACTGTGGTAATTCTAGAGCTAATACATGCAAAATAAACATGGACCTTTTGGAACGTGTGCTTTTATTAGGCTAAAACCAAGCGATCGTAAGATCGTTATATTGGTTGAACTCTTGATAACTTGCAGATCGTATGGTCTCGTACCGACGACAGATCTTTCAAATGTCTGCCCTATCAACTTTTGATGGTAGTATCTAGGACTACCATGGTTGCAACGGGTAACGGGGAATCAGGGTTCGATTCCGGAGAGGGAGCCTGAGAAACGGCTACCACATCTAAGGAAGGCAGCAGGCGCGTAAATTACCCACTCCCAGTTCGGGGAGGTAGTGACGAAAAATAACAATACAGGACTCATATCCGAGGCCCTGTAATTGGAATGAGTACTCTTTAAATCCTTTAACAAGGACCTATTGGAGGGCAAGTCTGGTGCCAGCAGCCGCGGTAATTCCAGCTCCAATAGCGTATATTAAAGTTGTTGCGGTTAAAACGTTCGTAGTTGAATTTGTGCTTCATACGGGTAGTACAGCTATAATTGTGGTATGTACATTACCTTATGTATGCAAGCGTATTACCGGTGGAGTTCTTATATGTAATTAATACAATGTATTTTTTATATATTCCTCCTATTTAAACCTGCTTCAGTGCTCTTCATCGAGTGTTGTTGTGGGCCGGTACAATTACTTTGAACAAATTAGAGTGCTTAAAGCAGGCTCCAAATGCCTGAATATTTTGTGCATGGAATAATGAAATAAGACCTCTGTTCTACTTTCATTGGTTTTTAGATCAAGATGATTAATAGAAGCAGTTTGGGGGCATTAGTATTACGACGCGAGAGGTGAAATTCTTGGACCGTCGTAAGACTAACTTAAGCGAAAGCATTTGCCAAAGATGTTTTCATTAATCAAGAACGAAAGTTAGAGGTTCGAAGGCGATCAGATACCGCCCTAGTTCTAACCATAAACGATGCCAGCTAGCAATTGGGTGTAGCTACTACTATGGCTCTCTCAGTCGCTTCCCGGGAAACCAAAGCTTTTGGGCTCCGGGGGAAGTATGGTTGCAAAGCTGAAACTTAAAGGAATTGACGGAAGGGCACCACCAGGAGTGGAGCCTGCGGCTTAATTTGACTCAACACGGGAAAACTTACCAGGTCCGAACATAAGCGTGTAAGACAGATTGATAGCTCTTTCTCCGTTCTCCGTGGTGCATGGCCGTTCTTAGTTCGTGGAGTGATTTGTCTGGTTAATTCCGATAACGAACGAGACTCAAATATATTAAATAGATGCTTTCAGGATTATGGTGTTGAAGCTTATATAATGTATGTGTGGGGCGCGTGTTGAGGATTGGGTGCATGTTATTGCTGAATGCCCGATGTACTCGGACATTAGGGACCTTGGGGGTATGGGGATTAGTTGGACTGATGGACGGTTAGATGTTAGTGGTGTGATCTCCACTAGTTGGGATGACGAACGATTAGAATTATTTGGTGTGTTTGCGCGTGAGGTGTTTAAGCGGCGAAGACAATTAGCTGGAAACTAAGGATAGTTTCTTTGTGTGAATGGTGTGTGTATTGTGTGTGTATTGGATGAGAGAATGGGGTCCAACCCCTGGTCACCAGTCCAAAGCAGTATGGAAGCTCAACTGGTAGTAGTTTTTTTTTGGCTACGAGGTCTGACCGGAGACTTAATTCTGGTACCACGGGGAGTAGGAGCCCTTGGAGTTCGCTCCAACCTACTCGTGCGGACCGGCCCCTCGGGGAGTATCGTGGTGGTTGTGGTTTAATACCCGAATGCGGGGAGAGTGATATTTGTCACTCAATGTGGAGTTGCATTGCAACCGGGTGCCGGACCCAAAGTACGGCAGAGGTTTTAGATAGGCCTCGAACCCCACCAAGGTGGTTAGTGTGTCCATTCCACACGCCAATTGGTACCGAATAATGCATTGCATTTTTCGGGGCGCTGATCATCGCATTGATTTGATCCGCTGTGCTTTTGAGCACCGTGAGGTAAGGCCGTCGTCGGCAGGTACTCACGTTAATATTGGCTTTAGATGTCCCTATCTGCGAAGAGCCGAAACCACATATAAAGAGCCGAAACCACATATATTTGCATATAAAAAAACTAAGTTTGGTTAAACGGCGGACATAAAAATGATTCTATTTACGTAGCCAAATGCATCGTCATCTTATTAGTGACGCGCATGAAGGAATTCAGTACTAATTAATTTTCATATAAATACTAATTGTATTAATTTATACAAGTAAATAATTTTCATAGAAATAATAAATAATTTTCATATAGATACTAATTGTATGAATTCATGCAAGTAAATAATTTTCATATAAATACTAAATAATTTTCATATAGATACTAAGTTTATGAATTCATACAAGTAAAAAATTTTCATATAAATACTAATTGTATGAATTCATGCAAGTAAATAATTTTCATATAGATACTAAGTTTATGAATTCATACAAGTAAAAAATTTTCATATATATACTAAATAATTTTCATATAGATACTAAGTTTATGAATTCATACAAGTAAATAATTTTCATATTGATACTAAGTTTATGAATTCATACAAGTAAAAAATTTTCATATAAATACTAAATAATTTTCATATAGATACTAAGTTTATGAATTCATACAAGTAAAAAATTTTCATATAAATACTAATTGTATGAATTCATGCAAGTAAATAATTTTCATATAGATACTAAGTTTATGAATTCATACAAGTAAAAAATTTTCATATATATACTAAATAATTTTCATATAGATACTAAGTTTATGAATTCATACAAGTAAATAATTTTCATATAGATACTAAGTTTATGAATTCATACAAGTAAAAAATTTTCATATATATACTAAATAATTTTCATATAGATACTAAGTTTATGAATTCATACAAGTAAATAATTTTCATATAGATACTAATTGTATGAATTCATGCAAGTAAATAATTTTCATATAAATACTAAATAATTTTCATATAGATACTAAGTTTATGAATTCATACAAGTAAAAAATTTTCATATAAATACTAATTGTATGAATTCATGCAAGTAAATAATTTTCATATAGATACTAAGTTTATGAATTCATACAAGTAAAAAATTTTCATATATATACTAAATAATTTTCATATAGATACTAATTGTATGAATTCATGCAAGTAAATAATTTTCATATAAATACTAAATAATTTTCATATAGATACTAAGTTTATGAATTCATACAAGTAAAAAATTTTCATATAAATACTAATTGTATGAATTCATGCAAGTAAATAATTTTCATATAGATACTAAGTTTATGAATTCATACAAGTAAACAATTTTCATATAAATGCTAAATAATTTTCATATAGATACTAAGTTTATGAATTCATACAAGTAAATAATTTTCATATAAGTACTAATTAATTTTCATATAAATACTTAATAAATTTCATATAAATACTAATTAATTTTCATATAGATACTAATTTTCATATAAGTACTAAGTGTATGAATTCATACAACTAAATAATTTTCATATAAGTACAAAAAATTAAAAAAAAAAAATAAATGTTAAGCTATTTTTGATGTTGTAATATTTCTTATAAGCATAATGCTCGTAGAAAATGATATAAATTACTTGTGTATATATGAATTTAAAACTTGTATATGGTTAAAAAGATTTTTTCCATACGATTTCGGGTTGGTGGGGTGTACGTGGCAGAAAACATATATGTTGTATGAAACTTTGACTTTAGTACTTGTATGAAAATTTTAATACTTGTATGAAATTGCATACTTAGTACTTATATGAAAATTATTTTCATATAAATATAAAAGTGTTTAAGTGTAATATATAAATGAGAGCAAAAAAATTTATTCCTGGTTTGCTACAGTTGGTTTAAATAGAAATAATTTTGTTAATAATGAAATGTTATTAATTGAGATTATTCTTCTATACCTAACATAATGTAGTCGTTTTTTTTAATTTAAAATTTTTTTGGGTTTGTTATTATATTAACAAAAAAAATAAGTGGGTAAAGAATAAAATTCAATAAAGTTAAATATTTATATTATTACGCTCGAATACTTTCATATCATATATGAAATAAAATGAAAAATAATTGAATTGAAATTATTAATTTCAAATCAAAAGAAAAACGTATATACTCTTAAAAAAAGATATATACACTATATGCATTGAAATAAAGTAAAATGTATAAAAAATGATATTATTTGAAAGTTTAACAAATACAAGAAGAAACATCGTTCTTACATTAATAATTATATTATATATGTATAGAGAACGAAAATTCTTTCTCACGATAAGATACAATCTCAAAGTCCGAATAAGACCGCAATAAATAATACAATAATATGAAATTTAAATGAAATTAAGTGAATTTTTTTAATCTGTCAAGTAGAAGAAATTTCATAATTATTTATTGTCGCGATTTCGTTCTTCTTTGCATTTTGTATATGTCG
>JAMOBL010000097.1:0-10000 GCA_031772095.1 Zeugodacus tau
TGTATGAAACTTTGACTTTAGTACTTGTATGAAAATTTTAATACTTGTATGAAATTGCATACTTAGTACTTATATGAAAATTATTTTCATATAAATATAAAAGTGTTTAAGTGTTATCATATAAATGAGAGCAAAAAAATTTATTCCTGGTTTGCTACAGTTGGTTTAAATAGAAATAATTTTGTTAATAATGAAATGTTAATTTAATTGAGATTATTCTTCTATACCTAACATAATGTAAAGTCGTTTTTTTTAATTTAACTTTTTTGGGGTTTGTTTCTTCTATTCACATAAAATATATGTGGGTAAAGAATAAAATTCAATAAAGTTAAATATTTATATTAATACGCTCGAATACTTTCATATCATGCTATATGAAATAAGAAATGAAAAATAATTGAATAGAAATTATTAATTTTCAAATCAAAAGAAAAAACGTATATACTCTTAAAAAGATATATACACTATATGCATTGAAATAAAGTAAAATGTATAAAAAATGATATTATTGAAAGTTTAACAAATACAGAAGAAACATCGTTTCTTAAGCATTAATAATTATATTATATATGTATAGAGAACGAAAATTCTTCTCACGATAAGATACAATCTCAAAGTCCGAATAAGAGCGCAATAAATAATAACAATAATATGAAATTTAAATGAAATTAAGTGAATTTTTTAATCAAATCATACACTAAGTCAATGAAGAAATTTCATAATTATTTATTGTCGCGATTTCTAGTTCTTTCTTCTTTTGCATTTTGTACTCTAATTTTCTGGAAATATTGAAAATAATCATTATACCTGAAATTTATATAGTATAAAAAATATTATATAAATGAATAAAAAATATTATTCTGGTTGATCCTTGCCAGTAGTTATATGCTTGTCTCAAAGATTAAGCCATGCATGTCTAAGTACAAACAGAATTAAAAGTGAGAACCGCAAAAGGCTCATTATCATCAGTTATGGTTCCATAGGATCGTTAACAGTTACTTGGATAACTGTGGTAATTCTAGAGCTAATACATGCAAAATAAACCTTGCGGACCTTTTTGGAACGTGTGCTTTTATTTAGGCTAAAACCAAGCGATCGTAAGATTGTTTACTAGTATTGGTTGAACTCTAGATAACTTGCGAGATCGTATGAATTCTCGTACCGAGCGACAGATCTTTCAAATGTCTGCCCTATCAACTTTTGATGGTAGTATCACTAGGACTACCATGGTTGCAACGGGTAACGGGGAATCAAGAGAGTTCGATTCCGGAGAGGGAGCCTGAGAAACTGGCTACCACATCTAAGGAAAGGCAGCATAAGGCGCGTAAATTACCCACTCCTCTGTGTTCGGGGGAGGTAGTGACGAAAAATAACAATAAGGCAGGACCTCATATCCGAGGCCCTGTAATTGGAAATGAGTACACTTTAAATCCTTTAACAAGGACCTATTGGAGGGCAAGTCTGGTGCCAGCAGCCGCGGTAATTCCAGCTCCAATAGCGTATATTAAAGTTGTTGCGGTTAAAACGTTCGTAGTTGAATTTGTGCTTCATACGGGTAGTACAGCTATAATTGTGGTATGTACATTACCTTATGTATGCAAGCGTATTACCGGTGGAGTTCTTATATGTAATTAATACAATGTATTTTTTATATATTCCTCCTATTTAAACCTGCTTCAGTGCTCTTCATCGAGTGTTGTTGTGGGCCGGTACAATTACTTTGAACAAATTAGAGTGCTTAAAGCAGGCTCCAAATGCCTGAATATTTTGTGCATGGAATAATGAAATAAGACCTCTGTTCTACTTTCATTGGTTTTAGATCAAGAGGTAATGATTAATAGAAGCAGTTTGGGGGCATTAGTATTACGACGCGAGAGGTGAAATTCTTGGACCGTCGTAAGACTAACTTAAGCGAAAGCATTTGCCAAAGATGTTTTCATTAATCAAGAACGAAAGTTAGAGGTTCGAAGGCGATCAGATACCGCCCTAGTTCTAACCATAAACGATGCCAGCTAGCAATTGGGTGTAGCTACTACTATGGCTCTCTCAGTCGCTTCCCGGGAAACCAAAGCTTTTGGGCTCCGGGGGAAGTATGGTTGCAAAGCTGAAACTTAAAGGAATTGACGGAAGGGCACCACCAGGAGTGGAGCCTGCGGCTTAATTTGACTCAACACGGGAAAACTTACCAGGTCCGAACATAAGCGTGTAAGACAGATTGATAGCTCTTTCTCGAATCTATGGGTGGTGGTGCATGGCCGTTCTTAGTTCGTGGAGTGATTTGTCTGGTTAATTCCGATAACGAACGAGACTCAAATATATTAAATAGATGCTTTCAGGATTATGGTGTTGAAGCTTATATAGCCTTCTTTCATGAGTTCATCTTGAATGTGCAAGTGTTTGAATGTGTTTATATAAGTGGAGCCGTACCTGTTGGTTTGTCCCATTATAAGGACACTAGCTTCTTAAATGGACAAATTGCGTCTAGCAGTAACGAGCTTGAGCAATATCAGGTCTGTGTTGCCCTTAGATGTCCTGGGCTGCACGCGATCTACAATGAAAGTATCAACGTGTATTTCCTAGACCGAGAGGTCCGGGTAAACCGCTGAACCACTTTCATGCTTGGGATTGTGAACTGAAACTGTTCACATGAACTTGGAATTCCCAGTAAGTGTGAGTCATTAACTCGCATTGATTACGTCCCTGCCCTTTGTACACACCGCCCGTCGCTACTACCGATTGAATTATTTAGTGAGGTCTCCGGACGTGATCACTGTGACGCCTTGTGTTTCACGGTTGTTTCGCAAAAGTTGACCGAACTTGATTATTTAGAGGAAGTAAAAGTCGTAACAAGGTTTCCGTAGGTGAACCTGCGGAAGGATCATTATTGTGTTCCTATCCGTAAATATTATAAAAAAACAAACAAACAAACAAACAAAAAAAGAATAAAAAAGAAAAATTATTTTCTTTTTTTCTTTTCATTCATTTATTTGAATGTTTTTTTTTTTTTTTTTTTTACTCCTTGTATTGTAGTATAATGAAAATTATATCGCATACATTGTATTTGAACGCAATAAAACTGGAAACATATATAGTTGTACTTATTATTTATAAAAATAATATAAATGATAAGTTAATTTGTTCTCATTAACGTGTAATTCCTTAAAAATTTATAGAAATTAAATAAAATGTAATAAAAAAGGAATTACTGTTTTTGTTGGACTAAGACATGCGCAACTTGTAAATGTTTGGGTTGAAAATTACAATTTATTGAAAGATGTTTTAAAATAATTTATATTAATATATACGAAAACGAAATGTTATTCTTTCAATAAATTAAAAACTCTTGACGTTAAATTAAAATAAACAAAAAATTATCACTCTAAGCGGTGGATCCCTCGGCTCATGGGTCGATGAAGAACGCAGCTAACTGTGCGTCATCGTGTGAACCGCAGGACACATGAACATCGACATTTTGAACGCATATTGCAGTCCATGCTGTTATGTACTTTAATTAATTTTAAAATGCTGCTTGGACTACATATGGTTGAGGGTTGTAAGACTATGCTAAATTAGTTGCTTATTCTTTTAGTCAATTAAAAGAATTTAAGCACATGGTATATTACTGGATTGTATTTTTCAATCCATAATATTAATAGCATAAAAAGAAATATAGAAAAATATATTCTTGAACACCTCATATTTGAACGAAATTTTATAATAAATAAGAATCTTAGTATTCCCAAAAACAATAAAATTTCAATATTATTTCAAATAATATATACATTTAGAGGAAAACCTCAACTCATATGGGACTACCCCCTGAATTTATGCATATTAATGAGGGGAGGAAAAGAAACTAACAAGGATTTTCTTAGTAGCGGCGAGCGAAAAGAAAATAGTTCAGCACTAAGTCACTTTGTCTATATGGCAAATGTGAGATGCAGTGTATGGAATATCTTAATATCTAGTATGAGAAATTAACGATTTAAGTCCTTCTTAAATGAGGCCATTTTACCCATAGAGGGTGCCAGGCCCGTATAACGTTAATGATTACTAGAAAGATATTTCCAAAGAGTCGTGTTGCTTGATAGTGCAGCACTAAGTGGGTGGTAAACTCCATCTAAAACTAAATATAACCATGAGACCGATAGTAAACAAGTACCGTGAGGGAAAGTTGAAAAGAACTCTGAATAGAGAGTTAAATAGTACGTGAAACTGCTTAGAGGTTAAGCCCGATGAACCTGAATATCCATTATGAAAAATTCATCATTATAACTGTGATATTTATAATATTATAGTAATAGTGTGCATTTTTTCATATAAGAACATTGTAATCTATTAACATAATAAAATATTTATCAAAAGATCATTGGTGTTAAGTTTATTCAAATTAATTTGCTTTTAGCTTATTAACATAGAATAAATACTGATGATTTGATAAAGTGTTGATAGATTTTACATATATAATGCTTAAATTCTTTTGAATTTTACAATAATATTATTATCATTGATTTTAATATTAATTGTATGCATTTATATGATTAACAATGCGAAAGATTCAGGATACCTTCGGGACCCGTCTTGAAACACGGACCAAGGAGTCTAACATATGTGCAAGTCATTGGGTTATATTAAACCTAATGGCGAAATTAACTTAACTTTTATATAATGGGATTAATTTTTAGTGAAATATTTTACTATTAATTCAATCCATGGGCGTGCCATATAGTTATTTATAATGATAATTTATTATTATTTATACCTCTAACTGAGCGTACCTTGAGCATATATGCTGTGACCCGAAAGATGGTGAACTATACTTGATCAGGTTGAAGTCAGGGAAACCCTGATGGAAGACCGAAACAGTTCTGACGTGCAAATCGATTGTCAGAATTGAGTATAGGGGCGAGAGACCAATCGAACCATCTAGTAGCTGGTTCCCTCCGAAGTTTCCCTCAGGATAGCTGGTGCATTTAAATATTATGTAAAATAATCTTATCTGGTAAAGCGAATGATTAGAGGCCTTAGGGTCGAAACGACCTTAACCTATTCTCAAACTTTAAATGGGTAAGAACCTCACCTTTCTTGATATGAAGGTTGAGGTTATGATATAATGTGCCCAGTGGGCCACTTTTGGTAAGCAGAACTGGCGCTGTGGGATGAACCAAACGTAATGTTCCGGTGCCCAAATTAACAACTCATGCAGATACCATGAAAGGCGTTGGTTGCTTAAAACAGCAGGACGGTGGACATGGAAGTCGTAATCCGCTAAGGAGTGTGTAACAACTCACCTGCCGAAGCAACTAGCCCTTAAAATGGATGGCGCTTAAGTTGTATACCTATACATTACCGCTAAAGTACATGATTTATAATACAATTTCGGTTGGATTATAAATTTTGAAACTTTAGTGAGTAGGAGTGTACAATGGTGTGCTTAGAAGTGTTTGGCGTAAGCCTGCATGGAGCCGCCATTGGTACAGATCTTGGTGGTAGTAGCATATAATCGAATGAGACCTTGGAGGACTGAAGTGGAGAAGGGTTTCGTGTGAACAGTGGTTGATCACGAGTTAGTCGGTCCTAAGTTCAAGGCGAAAGCCGAAAATTTTTTTTAATGAATTGTTGAGAATAATATATTACATATGTTTTCTTCATAGTAATTAAACACTTGAATAATTTTGAACGAAAGGGAATACGGTTCCAATTCCGTAACCTGTTGAGTATCCGTTTGTTATTAAAAATGGGCCTTGTGCTCATCCTGGCAACAGGAACGACCATAAAGAAGCCGTCGAGAGTTATCGGAAGAGTTTTCTTTTCTGTTTTATAGTCGTACTACCATGGAAGTCTTTCGAAGAGAGATATGGTAGATGGACTAGAAGAGCATGACATTTACTGTTGTGTCGATATTTTCTCCTCGGACCTTGAAAATTTATGGTGGGGTTACGCAAACTTCTCAACAGGCCGTACCAATATCCGCAGCTGGTCTCCAAGGTGAAGAGTCTCTAGTCGATAGAATAATGTAGGTAAGGGAAGTCGGCAAATTAGATCCGTAACTTCGGGATAAGGATTGGCTCTGAAGATTGAGATAGTCGGGCTTGATTGGAAGCAATACCATGGTTTATGTACTCGTTCTGGGTAAATAGAGAATTTCGGTTCTTGTTCTGATAGTAGTTACGTAGCCAATTGTGGAACTTTCTTGCTAAAATTTTATAAGAATTATATCGCAAGATATATATTCTTATTTAATTATAACGATTATCAATTAACAATCAATTCAGAACTGGCACGGACTTGGGGAATCCGACTGTTTAATTAAAACAAAGCATTGTGATGGCCCTAACGGGTGTTGACACAATGTGATTTCTGCCCAGTGCTCTGAATGTCAAAGTGAAGAAATTCAAGTAAGCGCGGGTAAACGGCGGGAGTAACTATGACTCTCTTAAGGTAGCCAAATGCCTCGTCATCTAATTAGTGACGCGCATGAATGGATTAACGAGATTCCTACTGTCCCTATCTACTCATTCGTTAGTTGGCTTTCGTCGCGGATAGACGTGCGTGCGCATCGTTGTGATTTTTGGTGAGTTTTTCTTGGCGAGTTGTTTTTGCGATTTTTCGGTATTTCCTTTTGTGCGGTCGTTTGTTTACGCAGTGTGTAAGGCACCGTTATTGCCTGGCGTGCGTGAATAGTTGAATACGTGATCGCGTGTGTTGTTGGTGTAAGTGCACATTTCGTTCATTCTTGCATATCATACGCGCGTGGCTTGCGGTATTTCGGGAGTGTGTTTTTGGTACAGTCGCGGTTGACTGTACGGCGTGTACTGGTAAGTACAACATTGTTGTTTTCTTAAGTAGCGTGGGTATCCACACGTTTGTTGTTGGTGGGCTGTCGCACAGTTTCAGTGGTTTACCGTGTTGTTGGTATTCCCGCTGGCTGGATTGCCTACCAGGGAGTGTTGTGCTGAGCGTCTGGCGTTCAGTTGCACTTGTGTTGGGCTTGCTCGGACAGTTTTGCCCAAAGGGTGCTGGCGACTGTCCCAGTGCTGAAGTAGCTGACTGGTGTGCAGATTACGGTTGTAGAAGTAACTGTTAGCCTACGGTGCGATTCGGTGCAGTACCACAGCGGTTGACTCGCGACCGCTACGGGGACATAGATCTGTCCGGCGGTCTTTTTGAGTAACCTTTTTCCAGACCTTTGGCTGGAGTTGTGGGCTGTGCCCTCGCGAGAGCGCTTTAATCGACCGCTTAGGTGGTCACTGCTATAGAGCGGGTTTGTGTGTAGGTCGGCATCTTCAGTGCGTTCAGTCGCTCGTGCTTGGAGAGCAGCTGTTCTCAAGTTTAGCCTGAACGGGTGGCTTCTGCGCCAGTGTTTCGCCGGCGTATCAGCCTGCCTGCGGGTAGTCTGGAGGTGAGAATGCCTCCACCACGGAGGAGGAGGGTTCAGTCCCTCGCTGAAAGCGACGGATCAGGCCCCACAACCGTGATGGTTGAAACGTCGTCGGGTGAAGAGGAGGTGAGGCCAGCGGTGAGGTCTCCGCCGCGGAGGAGGGCGCGTTTGGGGTTTGGGTAAAATCGGAGGATGGCGGGAGTGAGAGCGGTAGCGGAATAGGTGGCACCGCTGAAAAAGCGGTTGCTCACCCCGCAGTTTCGGGTGCTGCTAAGCCGGCAGTGAGCGGCGGTAACAGCGGCACTGGGAAGGGCGTCGCGGATAAGGGCGTCGCGGATAAGGGCGTCGCTGATAAGGGCGTCGCGAAAAAGAGCGTCGCGAAGGGGGGTTCGGCGAAAGTCAGCTCGGTAAATGAGGGGGGAAAGTGAGTGTGGAGGTAATGGGGGTGTGGTTGGGGAGGCGCTATCCGCCATGTCGCTGCCATGAAGGCAGTGACGGCTGAATTAAACGCCTTGGTGTTTGGGGCTAAGGATTTTGAGGTCACTACCGCGAAGGGGCTGATGGAGCTTGCCTCGAAGTACGAGGCGCTCCTGATGACGGTAGTTACCGAGAATGCCCATCTTCGCGGTCAGGTTGACGCTCTAAGGGGGTTGTGGGGATATATTGCCCAACCGAAGAGGTCGGTTGTGGGGTTGGCTCCGGCTGAGTCGGTGCGTGCGCCTCCAGCACCTGTGTTGGAGGCGATTGCTCCGGCATTGCCGAAGCCCGTGGAGACGTGGTCGGTGGTTGTGCGCAGCAAGGCCCCGACGGCTTCCTCTAAGGAAGTCATCAAAAAGGTGGTGAAAGAGGTGGGACCTTCCCTCGGAGTGCGAGTACACGAGGTGAAGCCGATTAAGGGTGGTGGGGTGGTTATTCGCACCCCCTCTGTTTTAGAAAGGGAAAAGGTGGCGAATAATGCCAAATTCGGGGAGGTGGGATTGAATGTGACTGTGAACCGGAAGTTAAGTCCGCGGGTTGTGGTTCAGGGAGTTCACACTGAAATCTCCCATGATGACTTCATGGAGGAGCTCTTTCGGTTGAACCTTCAGGACATCAGCCCTGAGGCACGAAAGTCGGACGTGCGGATGGTCAGTCGGCCCTGGAAGGTGGCCGCTGATGGTAGCACCAACGTTGTCCTTGAGGGTTCGGACAAATCAATGTCCGCCCTCTTGGAAGCGGGAAGGTGCTACATAAAGTGGTTTTCCTTCAGGGTTCGACCGGATACCCCTGTTGCTGGCTGCTTCCGGTGTATGGGTTTTGACCATAGAGTGGCTGAGTGTAGGGCCAAATCAGATGTCTGTAGGAGGTGCGGTCGGGAAGGCCACAGAGCTGCCGGTTGCGTCAGTGCACCCCATTGTCGCAACTGTGCATTTAAGGGTAGGCCAGCTGGGCATCTTATGATGTCCGCTGTCTGCCCGATATACTGTGGCGTTGTTGAGCGCGCCCTCGCCAGACACTGATGGGGGGTATCTTTCAGCTAAATTGTCAGGGATCGTATGCCGTGATGTGTGAGTTGGGGGGTTGTATGCTTGAGGGTGGGTGCGGCATTGCCTTACTCCAGGAGCCCTACACCACCAATGGTGTGGTTCGGGGTCTTCCTGGAGTTTTCAGGGTCTTTACGGACCTTGGGGGTAATGCCGCAATTGTTGTGACTGATCCAAACTACGATTGTGTAGTGTTGGATTCGTCGCAACAGGGGGTGTGTGTTTCAGTAGAGGGGGAGTTCGGTAGAATGATTGTCGCTAGTTTGTATTGCAAATTTAGCGAGCCCCTAGAGCCCTACCTGGGCTACATGGATAAGCTACTACTACTGGGGAGTAGTAGCCCATTTATCCTAGGGTTGGATGCGAATGCCTCGTCCTCGATGTGGTTTAGTAAGGTATCCAGACATTCGTCTGGATATCAAAGCCACATCCGAGGCTAAGAGCCTCCACATTTTGAATGAGCCGAGTGAATGGTTTACGTTTGAGGGGCCTAGGGGCATGAGTGATATTGACGTAACGTTAATGAATGAGGCAGCAAGGAGAGCGTTTGATGTCAGTTGGGAGATTAGGGGAGGGTGGGGATTGAGTGACCATAATTTGATACAAATTATGGTTTCTCCGCAATCCCCACCCTCGGCGTACGTGGAGTCCATTGCGGCGATGGCGTACCTCTGGTACTGACTGGAACCAATATGGACAGAATGTAAGGGAAGCGGTATTGGAAATACCGCTTAGTGAGTTTGAGGAACTGGGGGTGGACGAGCAAATTGCTCGGCTGTATGAGTTGGTCTGGTGTGTTAATGATAGGGTTTTCCAGGAAGTATGAAAGTTTTAGGATTAGGAAAATTAAGTGGTGGACGAATGAGTTAACCTTGAAGAGGAGGACTGTCCGGCGGTTGAGACGAAAGTTTTCAGCGTGCTCGGCGGTCCAATTCGGATAGGTTATCCCAGATCAGATATGATTTTAGTTGTGCGGTTAGAGAGTATAAGGATATGCTTGTGAGAATAAAAGAAGAGGAATGGAGGAGCTTTGTTGGGGAGAATAGGGACGACCCCTGGGGGCAGGTCTACAGGATCTGCAGGGGTCGTAAGAGGG